>CM032063.1:27463624-27516063 GCA_018831715.1 Matsumurasca onukii
ATTCCAATATTGGCACAAGATCAAATAAAAATTAAAAAAGGTAAAGTTTGTCTTGTTTAACGAGGCAGGGGTCAGGTTTACTAAAAACCTCTCTACCCTCAACCTCGACCTTTACCTAGCGTCACCGTATTAGTCATTACAAATGTAAGTGGTGACTGCGGGGATCGAACCCGCGCCACCGGGTTGATGAGCTCCAGGTCGCGCCGATACCAATCCGCCACGGATCCGCTTAAAGTATAACAATACTTAGAATTTTTATGGTTTTAATTATTCATGTTAGAAAATAATCTCTTTTACCTTATTAACACATTCTTTATCATGATATAGTGTCTCAATGTTGTGCTGACAACCTGCAGAACTGATTCCTTGTTATCAAAGCAATGTTGGCCAGATTGTCTTGATAGTCAAGGTTATGCTGAGTAAGTAATAAAAGGTTATTGGCATAGCTCCTCTGGGTGCAGTTGCCTGGGAGAATCCCTGCGTGTGGGGTCTCCATTCACGATGCTGCCCTTGGGGAGGTATTTACTCTTAGAATTTACTAACTAGTATTAGCACATTTCATACGGATTTGAGAATTTGCGATAAAACTATTTAGGAAATTACCTAGAATATACTAGTTTAATTCATACCACCCAAAGGCTTAAATTTTATTCTCCGATGACTAACTCGACAACAAGCAACGATTTCCAAATATGTCAAATTGGCTCTCAAATCCTTAAGAAAGAAAGAAAGATTCAATTCATGACATGCAATATGCATAGGGGCCAAATAAAAACATAAAAAGAACCATCAACAAATAAACAACTAATAGACCCAGGAAAACAACGCTAACCTTCACATATTTCTTCCATCATGTAGTCGTGTGTAGAGTTGAATTCATTTTTCAAGAGATACTTTTTAATTTTGATCGGCAAATTGACGACACTTCTTGCTTCAAGTTATCTGGAAGTTTAATATACAGTTTAGACGATGCATAGTTTGTAGTGATCTATAAAAATTGGAATTATGAATCGGTATTTTAATATAGTTTTCGTTCTTAAATTATAACTATAAACTTATAATTTATAAACTTGGTTTCATTACCTACTCCCCATGGGTACCGAACACATATTTTACTGTAAAGAAAAAAAGCGACATACATAGTTCGACAACCTAGAAATATCCAGTTCAGGTTTTATTGGGTAGTAAAATACCGGTAACCCTAGATAGCGTTTCATTATTAGAGTCTCACGTGTTTTTGTAAAAATTAGCATTTCGTTCGGATATTAAAAATACTCAAGCCACATCACCGGCGGGTTGGTATCGCGTCGCACTTAGTGACGTAATAACTGGTCACCCTGTACCAGTTACAACCAAGAATAACAGTTACAATAACAAACCAGCATTATCGCAATAACTTATTTTGCGATGGACCATTTTATAAACTGATGTCAACGCATTGTCAATAAAAGTACAGATTTCTATCTAAGCGTGTATCAGGTGTAACAGTGGGATTTTAGAGTAAAACACGAGAAAATCAACCTTACTCCTTTCAAGTCAATGTAATTCTAATACATTTCTGAGTCTCGTCTTAGGAACAAGACTTTTTGGGGTAGGCTATATACACCCAGTTATAACCTTTGGCTATTTAGCTCAAATATTTAACGTTGAATAGGAGGGTGTCACCCCTGCAGTTACACTAATGTAACCAATACACAAATATGTTGGAAGCGTCAAATGTAAACAAAACTGTTGACAAGCATGAGTAAAAACGTTACGAAAAGATTTATCTCTGTTAAATACGCAGTAAAAATCAGTGTTGATGCGACAAGTCCATGGCTAGAGAAACCGCTCGCTCTTGAGTAAACCATTTCATGGAACGATACCTGCGTTAATGAGGTTAATTCAACTAGCTGAGTGAGATGTGCTTGGATGATTTGTTCACTTGATTCTATGTTTGCTGTCTTACATAATCACCATACTACTAACGTGTAAGTATTTACCTACGTGTAGTAGCTGAGTGAGTGGTAGTCATTCATTCTTCATATGGTTCAAGTAGACTCTACGTTCGGAAATGAAATAAATAAAAATAGTAGCTTAAGAGTGCACAGTACCTGTCGGCCATTTTATTTTTGTTCCATAAGAACAATGTAAAAATAAGTGTTTTCTTGAGAAACTTCATGCCAACAATTTTCATCGCATCTTTTTAAAATAAGTTTTATTAGAAATATAAGTATGTACTGCAGTGACTTCGCTGTCTGTTTGAAAATTCTACTAGTTTCATAGTAAAACATTCGGGAAACAAAACATTCGGAACCACCTCAAGTTGGAGTGGGGGTAAGGCAAGGATGCTTACTGTCACCAATATTATTTCTCATCGTCCTGGACGAGGTAATGAGGAAAAAGAACACCCAGAGGGTCTTCAGTGGGGCCTAGTGGACCGTCTGGAGGATATAGATTTTGCAGACGACCTCTGTCTCATGTCTCAAAGGATAAATGATATGAGAGACAAATTACAAGAACTGCATACCCAAGGATTGGAGGTTGGCTTAACAATAAATTTTGACGAAACTAAAGAGATGAGGATAAATTCAAGGAGCGACCAACCACTGGAAGTTAACGGAAAGCAGGTAGAACAGGTGGACCAATTCCAATACCTAGGAACGTAGAGTGTCAAAGACAGGTGGAACAGATGAGGATGTAGCATAAGGAAGGCCAAAGGAGCGTTTGCGCATCTTGCACCAGTTTGGAGATCAAACCAAATAGAAGAAAGACAAAATTAAAATCTTAGAAACAAACGTAAACTCTGTACTCTTATATGGTTGCAAACCTGGAAGGTTACAAAAGCAATAACCAGTAAACTACTAGTTTTCACCAACAAATGTCTCAGAAGAATTTTTAAAATTCATTGGCCGAGAGAATCACAAACGAAGAACTACTGAACATGGCAAACCAAAGTCCTGCAAATGTCATATCAAGAAGAGAAAATATGGATGGATTGGTCACACATTAAGAAGGCCTTACAACACTATCAGCAGGCAGGCATTGGAGTGGAACCCCTCAGGAGCAGGAAGAGGGGTAGACCTAAGACAACCTGGAGATCGGTTCAAAGAGATCCAAGAGGAGAACAAGAATTGGAACCAAATTAAACAGCTGGCGCAGAACCGTGTACGGTGGAAGGCGTTTGTTGCGGCCCTACGTTCCCCAAGGGAATACAGGAATTATGTCAAGTAAGTCAAGTCAAATTCAACATTTCTTCAATATTTGGACTTTTGTCATGGTTTTATGAGTTGAGACAATGGAAATTCGGCTCAGCGTAGCCACTAAAATCTTAAATACACTTTAAAACAAAGTGTATTGATTAAAATACAGTATACAAACTGTAGGCCTCGGCGTGAGGTGTCTCAATAAAATGTATGATTTATATTTGTTTTTACGGAATGAAATTCAAGGTCACGGCCACTACTGCGCACTCTTAAAAGCTTAATATTTATTGTATGAAATAAGAAACTGCGTAACTACCATACTGGAACTAATAGAACCCAGAACTTTTACCTTCATTGGTCTACATGTGCAATTTTATTGATTAAATTTTAACATTGAAACAGGATCCCTAGATTTGTTTCAAATCAAATAAAATAATGTAAAAAAATAAATATTGAACCATAGGTCATTGTTCTTCTATTTGCACTCATGAATAATCTAGGTTTTCGTTTGTATATTAACGAGGTGTAAATTAACCGCCATTAAAAACTTCATTAAGAAATTTCAAATTCAATAGTATAAAATTCAAAAATACAGAGTTCGCTCGTCTTTATTAGGTTAACTTTAAATTGGGTTTTCCTTCGTAGCTAGAGTTAATAAAGAATACTGCGTGTAAAACAAATCAATTACATCGTCAATATTATAACTGTAGTAACAATAGTAATATGGTTGATTAATAATAGCACTGGTTTATAGGTTATTATAATGGTTAGCTAGCGTTAAAACCTATTTAAAAATAACTCCTTGATGCCTACCTGTTTCAGTGCATAACTATTTGCACTTTAACAGATGAATTGTCTTACTCCATCAATTTTGTACCGACATGTTCTCGATAAATGCCATAACTTACAGTGAAATTCATAATGTGTACACTGGTAGTAACAACTAGGTTAAGATACCATAGATGGAATTATTAAAAAGTTCAATCCACAGCTTGGGGATATTGTTTCCAAAACTACCCTCCACATATAAGAATTTTTCAACATTCAAATAATTGTTTCAATGCAAAATTAAAAACTACCTGTATCAAATCATTTATAGTATAGACAGTTTTTGTACTCTCTTACTACTTAAAAGTCTGGAGGTTTTATACAGTTATGTAATCAAATTAAGTTTTAAGTATTGGTATAATGAGCTAATTAATATATTTTTCATATATTTTCTTGTTGTTTCTTATTGTTGTGTTTCCAACACAGTTTTATATTGTTGGAAATAAAGATTATTATTATTATCATAATAGACTACCGATATTTTTTCTTGTTACTAAATCTTTGGTTTTAGCGACAGTTGGAGTTGCTTCATAACGTATTCAACGAGACTTAGAGCCTAAAATATAAACACACAATGAAGTTTGCCTAATTTCATAACTTAGAATAAAGATTAGAGGGAAGTATTAAGCCTCTAGCTATCTAAAAGCAATTGGGCAATAAAATGCCTACTACATTCCAAAACATGTTCAAAAATCCTACACTAGAGGACATTAGTGTTTACAGGGACGATGGAATTCGTTATGAAAGTAATTGTAGTTAATTTCCTCTCAACTTAAACTGCCTGTGTCGGAAATAACCTAATTTACAAATAACACAACAGAAAATAATCTCTTAACAATGCGTTTCGGAAATTCAAGTGTTCTCAAAACCCTTTGTTTGGTTTGATGTTGACGATGGTTTTCTGGTTACTAACTCTTATTACGGAGTTTCCATCGTTTTTGGTGATCAAAAGTATATGAAGTTTAATAATCTAGAATCTGACCTCGTTTTCAGGCAAAAACCTCGTGAATACGACGAACATTTGGAAAAGAGCTACCTAAAATTAAAAGTAATCAGCGCAACTGACCAGTCACCACCAAATAATCATTTTCCAATTTTATTATTTTTTAAAATTGATTGAATATAGTTTTACTTTTTAAGACAGCTGCACACTGACTGCACGCTGGTGAGCCAAGCGCAGACAGCTCATTACCTGACTTGGCGGGCAGCCGGACGTCCAACCACAGCCGTGGGTGAGGCTTTAGAGTTTTGATTTCAGGTTTTTCTAACAAAGGAGTTAAAATGACTAACACTTGAAAAACCCTACCTGGTGAGTCGCGAAAACTATTATAGGCTGGTTAAACTGGTTATTTGTTCACTCAAATCGATGGAAATACGTTCATAATAATGTTTTAACCTCTATTCTTAAGAAATGTATTAGCAAAGAAAATGAGATTGCAAAATTTTTAAGTTTAAGAAAAATTAACATTTTAAAAGGTCTGTTAGGTTGATTGCTACACACTGCAAATTAAGCCTGATCCTGTGGGCTTAGTCTTTGTTCAAACTTAATCTCCTTACCTGTATTTAGCCTAAACAAATAATCACGGCTAACACTGAGTTTAAATTGACTTGCAGATAGGGTTTCTCAAACTGCTGATTGCTTACTAAACCAACGTAAAGTGGAAAATATTTAACAAATAGTTTTGTACTTGAACTTTTAAAACAAAAGTACCTTTGAAATATATAAATAAGCAACGCCGAAACAACTTCTTATATCGTCATATGGCCTAAGTGAATATTCGGACATTTGCAGCAATACACTTTACAATCAAACGATTTCTTCTTCAAAGATGTATTCTGTCATGTATGAACCAAAAGCTTTCAATGTCAAAGATACATTTATCAACACCATAAATGACACAACATTTTGATCATGGTAATATTTTATAGACTTACAAGTTAGGTGTTGCCATTTAGATACTGCGTGGAATTGAAAGTACTCCACTTTTGTTGAAAATAAGACATCAGAACCTTTTAAAAGCCACGTTCACAGTAAAATTTGGGCTCAGTTTGAATGTTAATTTGTCCGATCAATCTGCAATTCAACTAAAGTTCTGGCTCTGATGTTTTTACTAAACGAAAAACATATTCTCTAACATTATAGATTTTCATGAGCCGATGTTCACAACTTTGGGAATATTCGTGCAACATCAAGTTTATTCTATAGGTACAACTTAAGTCGCAGTAACAAAGTTCTTTGACCTGTCCCTGCTTTAGATCGTCACCCTCACTCACACACCACACAAGCTCACATTGCACACAGCTTGTCTATCAGCTGATGAATATGCGGGACAGGTGTCGATTAGATGAGCTCAGACCAGACCAGCTGTTACATAAATTACGATAACAAGCACATTGTTATTGTTTTGACAGATTGGGTTAGTTTAAATTATATAGTTGTGCGTTTAAAGTTTGAAATTTTAATTTGTGTACGGTTTACTTCAAGTGTTGTCCTCTTATGTATTCGTTCACTTCGAGTTATGGTTTAGTTTTAACCTACATATTTATACTTAGTGCTGTACTTTAACTTTACGTGATTTATGGCTCTAGGAAAACATATGCTTTAGTTGGGACAGCCACAAATTGTAACTGACGCATAGTTTTGACAGTAAATTTGAAAATATCCGACTACTTCATCCGCTATCTTGAAATTAATGGCTACCAACTTGAATTAAAGGTAGCATTGGAATCCCGTCTAAATGACGTTTCTAAGAGTTACAAGGGACATATGAGTTAATTAAACTCATTTATGCGTTTAAACAGTTAGTAAAATTCTTGATACCAACGAGATTAAAACCACATATTTTGCATATGCCCAATCAATAATAGAAGGAGACATAATAGCCTGGGGTGGAGCTTATGAGTCATATTTGCAACCTCTTTTGGTGACTCAAAAAACCATTATTAAAGCAGCACTTCAGAAACCCAGACGTTACTCGTCTGAAGCCGTGTTTAAGGACATGGACGTATTTGACGTACGACAGCTATACGTACGGACACTATTGACATTTACAAAAACTCAGGTAACATTTTCGACCGTACAGAACATGAACACAACACTAGAACGTCACGAAATCTGGGGATACGTATGCCAAGATTGTACAAGACATTTTCTACAACATGTTCATCTATTACTTCTCACTATTTATTTCCAGAAATCTCCCTGTACCGCTTAGACAGTTTCATTTGTACATAGTAAGACAGGTTTCAAACTGAAAATCGAAATGGATCAGAAGACATAGGTAGGGACAGTACAGAACAACTGATGTGTGTGGCCGGTGTAAAATGAATGAGAGCGAGTTTGAATGTGTCAGTTAAATCCAAGTCTCCCAAGTGTCTCGTATTAGTATAATAGAATAGTATAGTTTTAGCATATAGTGTATTAGTATAATATTCAACTGTTTTATAAAGTGTGTAATCAACTGTAATTTAAATGTAAAGAAGAATTTCCTTTGTATTAAATTCACTGCAGTAGAGACTCATCCTCCGCACAGGAATATTCCTATGTGGGGGATTATTTTATGTAAACTCTATTGTACAAATTTAAATTTATTTTAAACTTGTGCAAACAAATTTATATACAATGTATGTACTTTACGGAAATAAAGATATTTTGAATTGAATTGAACATTAGTTAAAAGGGTTCGAGAAATTTGGACCATAAATGTGGCTGAAACTGCGTTAAAACAAAGTCACAAACCAAAGCAGAAGTTCGAGTTCAATCGGAGACCTTTGCTTCGCTCGGTTAAAAAACAAACCACTAACAATTTCGTTTCTGTTGCAGGATCAAAATGCTCAAAGAACATGAGGATTAAAGAAATATTCCCTTGGAGGATAGAGTCGCCGATCATCCACCTCGTGCAGCCGAGCCCGACCATCCCTCTTGGGCACAGAAGTCGTCTCCTTCAAAACACAGAGAATGGTGGAAGCAATGCCATCTTCGCTCTGGCAGCGCAAGGGCAGGGTGCGCGCAACAGACAGAGGAGGGACAAGAAGGATAGACGGGGTAGCAACTTGGCTGTGGCTACATCTCACCATCTCTGAGGTCTAGAACCTCCAGGAGAACGGAGAAAAATAGTTTCGACCTCAGGGTCAACCGGTCCGTTGCCGTACAAAGCGAGGTAGTTGCGAACCGTTCCAAGTCGGTGGACGAGGGGGGTTCCAGAAGTCATCACGGAGAAAGAGGAAAACCAGTCCTGACTTTGAGGATATACTAAGAGACCTTACGTGTGAATCTAGATTGAGGTCGGACACCACAGATTCTGTACATTCTAAAGCTAGCTTAAATAGTGAACACTCAAAAGTGACACTTTGAAAACATGCACAACCGACAAACCCATGTCTAGTAGTGAATCAGCTTTTTCGATATTTCCTTGGATGAGCCCGAACTTATTGAAGTCCAGTTCAACTCCACGGTTGGAAGTTACTCCAAGAAAGTCATTCAGTGAAGAAACATTCGATCGAAATAGATTAGTGTTGTTTAAACAGAGACAAAATGCTCGAACAGGTCGGCTGGAAATCTAAGCCCAGGTCGATTTCAACTGACTCCTGGGACTCGCAGGAAGACATCTGGGGCAAGATGAACGCCAGTGAGAGAAGAAGAGTGTCGCAAATGGTGGATGATCTGTTACTGGAGATTTATGGAGACAAAACGACGAGACCGATGAGGAGACGAAGCTGTCTAGGAATTGTTCGCCAATACAAAAGCTCTCAATCTGATGATCATTACTTTGATTCCCTTTGTGAGGACAGCTGCTATATGGAACAAACTTCCAGCAGTGACAGTTGCCGTCTCTACTATCTGCAAAAGAAGGGTAAGTTTGGAGAGCAACTTTAAATTTATAAACCATCTTTTGTGTTTTTAGTTTTAGACTGGAGGTATACCTTAAAGATTTAGAATGTAATTGTTTAATGTATATATAGAGATGTTGGTTCTCACAAAGCTTCTAGCTCAAGTTGAATAAACTTGTTCAATCTAAATTCAATGAATATTCTGTTGCTTATAAACGTGGCGAGAGCTTCCAACTTTATTGGTTGTTCCGAGGGCATTAAACTGTTCAAGTTCTAAAGATCGATAGCTTTAGGGTTTTCTCTTAGGGGTATTTGTTTTATATTTCGAAATATGCATTTTAAATTTTGCTTAATTACTATGACTTAGTTAAACTTGTTCAAACTTCCTGATTACTAAGCAAAAACATTTGAAACATACTTAATAAAATTCAATATAGATTTTAGACAAATGACCTTCAGGGCCTTTTCATAAACAGTTTGAAATGACAAAATTGTATGGTTTTGTAGATCATTAACTGAAGAATTAATTACAACTTGTAATTACCCATCTTTAGTTATTTTTGAGTTGAGCAAAAACGTATTTCGAGATTTTAGCTGAACATACATGTTCAAAATGTCTTTCAAAATTTATTTTTCATTTCCTAACGTGCTCATAATATCCTAAAAATGAAAATACATAAACGACCACACTCATAAGCTTACAAGTAATGGGGAACGCTGTTAAATAAGGGTAGTTAAGTAATGTTTTGAAAATGGTAAAAGCCAGTAGACGCGAGAACAGCTGTTAGGTTAGTTGCGGTGACTCATTGTTTGCTCGGCTCCGCCATCGTTTGATTGTTTGCTCGCGCTATTAGTACCGGTGATTTGTCTATCGTATCTATGCTCACGCTTGATTGTAACCATGCTACATGCTTACATGCACGAACTCAAGGTGTGCTCATTCGTTCCAGCACAATGAACTGCACTGCACACTCATACTCACAGCAGTCTTTGTAGTGTCAACTGAACGTTTCAACTGACTTGTAAAGGTTGGGAATACTATTGATGATGAATAAGTAAATGGTGTTGTTTGGTTCCAATAAAATGCGCGTTAGGACGTTAGGGCTAAATCTTAACGAGTGTCGGTAGAAATAATCAAGTAAATCACATGAATTAAACAATGTCGTCGATCATGTGGAACGGAAACTTTTTAACAATGTGACAAGAAAGGGGTCGTTTTTACACATAAAAGCACATACATGTGGAATGTAGGAATATATTTATTTGGCCATAGAGCCAGAGGAATGTATTTGGTGAAAACAGTCGGGATACAAAGTTACATTGTTAAAGTATGTAAAAAATTTTCATTTGTTTGATTTGAATTAAACACTATACTTATATTTTCAAGGCTACTCTTAAAGTTTACTCATTACAATGTAGTTTACATTAGAAGAATTTGTATCAATAATAATAGTAATAATTCCTTCAAATGTTATTTGAATACACGATGTTTACATTATAACTTCAACACTGTCTCCAAACTTTGTATTAGACAGAGAAACTGCTACTTTAATCATAGTGACCTAAACGTTTTTGGGTGTGATGTTATGATGCCCTCGCCTGACGGTGTTGTCGGATGTACAAGAAAATACAAACACTCATGAAACAATGAAAATACATTTGAATTATATTATCTCTTCAGGGAGAACCACTAAATGATTGGATTCGATTTTCATGTAGTACCAAAATTCGTTTGCATGCTTTCTCGGAAGCAATGAAAAATAAAACTTGATCAATAAACGTAAAGGGTGCCGTTTGAATAACTTCGGCATTTTTAAGAATTGTATAAGTTGTATAGCGTGTCTATAGCGGTGTTGTAGCGTAGTGTCTATAGCGGATCCGTGGATTGGTATGCGTGCGACTCCGGACCTCATCACTCCGGTGGCGCGGGTTTGATCTGGTCACCACCCGAAATGCTTGACTAATACGGTGACGTTAGGTGAAGGTCGAGGTTGAGTGGTGGGGACTTTGGTCCTA
Source organism: Matsumurasca onukii (assembly GCA_018831715.1). NCBI lineage: Eukaryota > Metazoa > Arthropoda > Insecta > Hemiptera > Cicadellidae > Matsumurasca > Matsumurasca onukii. The sequence continues at coordinate 27,474,484 of CM032063.1, forward strand.
ACTTCGCCTCGTTAAACAAGACAAACTTTACCTTTTTTTTACTTTTAAGTTGTAAGTCTTTTATGAACACTCTGAATTTTAGTGGTCAACGAATCATCTACAAACGCTACTTTATCGTTAAGTAAATTTAATTGGTAGCCTTAAAAATAAAACAAAACGTGAGTGTTTGGTTCAAATTAAACAAAACTGTATGTAAAATTGTATATTATTGTAAGCTTCAAGAATGGCGTACCCCTAAGACTGATTACCAAATTAATTTATCTACGCTGAGTCTCCGTGTCCCTTGATGTATGCAAAAAGTCTGACACCGTACGGGAGGACGAACAATTCCTGGTTGATTACCGAATAGCAGAAAATACCATTTCAAGACATTTGCAGCAAACAGCTGAATTATCCCTACTCACATGCGTGTTTTGGCGAATATTTGACATGTCTTCGCCGATATTTGTCTCGGTGAACTCCACTTGTGTGTGTAGGTGGCTTTCAGCAAATACATCTTGGCAATGAAAATGGATCAAACACATAAGTTAGGTCATGTAATAATAATTATAATACATTTCAGCAAACTCTACCTTTCTTGTCCATACTGTTTTGTAAAGTTGCCATTTTCTAAATCAGAATTCTATTAAAATGTTTTACTAATGAGCTAAAAGACAAATACCTATGTATTTTAATTAGTCAGTACAACTATTAGAAAAAACTTAATCGCCACATAACAGCTAGTGGTCGCTTTTTGGTTTGCTTTGTTTAAAATATTTTAAATAGATAGGGTAACCCATCGTGATAATCTTTAAGGTTCAAACATTTAAACTTTGGGACCTCCACTACTCTTAAAAGATACGAAACAAGTAAACATTCTGTAAAGTTTGTACTAATTATGGTAAAATAGCAATGCCAAAGCGTTTAAAAAGTGAATGCCGTTCAAAGGTTAAAGGGGGGAGGCTGTAGTAGAATGAAGGTGAAAGAGATATGGCTTCTGTTAAGTACAAGGTTACTATTGAGCGTTCTTTCTGATTGATATAAGCTTCAAATGGGTTTCCTGGTGGTGATCAAAGCCGATTGAGATCAAAGGCTTAATCGTGGAGGTTGTAAAGGTGACAAAGGTTCTCAGGTCAACTGGTTGTTACAGACTGTAATTTTATTCTTATGTTCAACTTTCTCATGTTCATAGATTGTCTTTGAGGGTTAAATTTGACAAAATTTAAGTTCAATCTTACTGCCAAATCTAATCCAAATGGACTTGTTTTGCTACTTAATTTAAGCTTAGTCGAGACGATGCCTTTATATTTTCCAAAGTTCGCACCCTGATTTATTTGAATTTGTATCAAAGCTTGATGGTATGCTGATTGAAAGACCATAATAATATGTTCGACAAAACCAAGCTATATCACAAAAGTAGGCCTAAAATGTATTTAAATCAATAAAACTATTAAAGATGTAATAAGCTCCGTCTCGGTCAGTACAAACCAAATAAAGATTTCGCAATTTTCAGTGTATCGTATTTGTAGGCTCTGATATCAGTATAATTATCAGTGGGCTACCACCTTCCGCCTTCTTATCACAAGTAGTAAACATTGCAAGGCGGAAATATGAAAATATGAAACTCGTGTCTGTAAATAATTATGGGTGGTGCAGTAAATTTAGAACTTTATATTGAATATGACTTTTAAAAATTCAGTTACCAAGCCTTTAGGTGAGTACGCTTAAAATAAATGTATATCGAATCGGTTTCTAAGATCGATGTGGATACCGGTTTCTGTAATTGGATTCGCTTTAAAATTAACTATTTACAGTAGTTAAATTGTATTCGTATTTTGAGGAATTGTTCAAAATCTAAGACTATATAATATGGCAATGGTCAGAGGCTGATGTAACTGCCAAGGGCTAGTTCAGAGAAGAGACAGATCTAAATGTATTTGTGTACAGGTGTAGAGAGCTGCGTGATGACTCTGCAGACTGATGTGAAGAGACTGGAGCAGTAGACTGGTGAAACAGATGGTGGTGCAGAGAGACGTCTTCCCTGGCCAAGAAAAGGCTGACACTGAGACTGTAAATGATGTGTTGAGTACAGGTGTAGAAGAGCTGCGTGAGATCAGGCAGACTCTGCAGACTGATATGAAGAGACTGGGCAGTAGACTGGTGAAACAGATGGTGCAGAGAGACGATCTTCCTGGCCAAGAGAGACTGACACTGTAGATGATGTGGTGTGGCCACCGAGGCGTTGAGGAGCTGCGTGAGATCAGGCAGACTCTGCAGACTGATGTGAAGAGACTGGGCAGTAGACTGGTGAAACAGCTGGTGCAGAGAGACGTCTACTTGGCCAAGAGAGACTGGCACTGTGACTGGATCACTGCTTATCTGCAAGCTAATTCGGAGCGCAGTGAGTATTCTTTTTTCTACGATATAATTTTGATTAAGTGGTACGAAATGGAAAAGTGTAGCTCTACGTACTTGGTACTTACGGGCTCTTTGGTTTTCTACCCACTTAGAAATATTGGTCGTGACTCGCAAGAACTTTTACGTGTTAGGTGGGATACATTATTAACCCACAGCCTTTTCTGGTTTAAGCCCCTATCTTGACATTTGGGCTCACTATAATGCAATATTGTTAAAATGAAGCAGAAAAAATCATTCCCCTTCTGTACACTGAGGTTCTATTCGTTATCCTTTGAATATAGGATGTAAGTACAACACAACCATTTGTATGCATGATGTATACAACGTACATGTTAAGCTATCTGAGGGAAGTGTGGGTTTACAGTTCAGTGTAGTTACACCTACATGATGTATCAGTGAACACATGAGAGCGTAGTGTGACCATTACTGTAACACAATACAGTTGAAGTTGTAGATACGTAAATGTAATAGTTAGAACAACAAGCCCTTTGTCTATTGAATGCCTTTAGTTTGTCGGTTGGGTTTGATTCGACGTCAGGGGCTACTGTTATTACTTCACCGTTATTACAGAGCTACTGCTCAGATTTGATAAAATATTTATTTAACCATTACTGACAAGGCGAGCCTTTGCATGGGTTATAACAGAACATATGTAACAAAGAACATTTAGTATTAATATTGAGTTTAAAACAGCTATGAATCTCCCATTTTATTAATGATGTTCCAGATTCAAAAGTTGCAATGGCTAGATAAAACGGGCTGATCAACTCCTTTATAGTGTAGGGGATATGTATTATATGTTTTATTCAACTCAACAGTTTGGAATTTCATCTGATTGTTCTTGAGTTTTAATGTTACTGAGATTGATAACGGACGTTATCCATCGTTAGTCCTAAAAATAGATCAACAACAATGTCCCCAATAAAATTTCAACTTTAGAATCTCTACCATCGTCAACAACAAACTTCAAACAAATGGTTTAAGTGATCTTAATTCGAAGTTTCAACCGCACTCATTAGAATGATTAAGATATTCGGTTTTATTCAAAATAGCGGCCACTAAAATTCAAAAAGTAGATGTAGTTGTTGACTTGTAAATTCAAAGCGGTAGATCTGTTTTCAAAACTACTGACTAATCTGTGAGTAAAATCAAAATCCATTTCTTGCAGAAACCAAATAACCCCATGAAACGTTGTCTAACCTCAATAATTAACGATTTAATCATTTTCATTTACGTACACGGAAAGTATGACCCCTTCGTTTTACTGTTTGACAAAGAATCTTAGTTCTAAATTTTGGCGTTACTCAGTACAGATTTCAAAGGTTTTCAAAATTACCTGAATACTTGGATGATTTTGCGAATACACTGCGAGGGTCTGTTCGCAGAACTACAGGTGACGTACATTCGGGTAGAACATCAACACTCAGGGCAAGATACCCACGTACAAAATATTTATCTTGGAAATGTTCAGCCTTGGTGTATGACGGGGATACACGAAACTTTACTTAGTGTGTGCAGTGTTTCTCAGAGTTAAGCTCGTCGTCAGGGTCTCGCAGTCTCTCCACGTATTTGTCAGATTGGTATTTTCCACCTGTCGTCTTACTCTCAACGTCTAATTCTTCATCGATACTGTTTCGCAGGTTGCTAAATGCGCACTAGAATGTTAGAGAGGAATCAACGTATTACAAAATCTTACTGTGAAAGATGTGAGCTAAACATGTGTTTATTTTGTCGTACCAACTAGCTTTTCCATTTACAAGTAATACGTACGTATGTGTATTTTTGAGATAAAACCACATTATATCACATGATTAGTTAAGAGGATTAGCCAACCAAGCAAGAACCCATGTTTACCACTGAAATAGCGGGGTATTGATCATTTCTCTCCGGTGGACGAGGGGTAGGTGGAAATCCAAGTTTATCTTCTGTTTCAAAAACATTGGTTCTATTACGGTTGTCTTGTCTGGATCAGTTCTTTAAAGAGTCGAGCGTGCCACCGACCTTGCCAGTCAAGAGAAATATAATACACTTTTAAATAGCCTATTTTTGGCCAATTTTAACTTTTTTTGCTAATAATTTAAATAATTAATTTTTAAATTAAATTAAATTTTTAATTTAATTTTAATAGTTGTGAAAACCCGGTTATAAAACCTAAAGACAACCTTTGAAAGCATAGATAATAAATTTTCCAATCTCATCACCAAAAAAATAGCGCCCTAAACGGGATACTACGAGAGCATGTTTTGAGCAACCCTTATGGGGTGACCAATCCTCTTAAAGACGTTTTCACCTATAATTTACAGACATAAGTCATTAATTTGTTAAGTCTAGTTGTTATTTTCATACAGATGTTTTGTGTTTACAACTGATGATGCCTTAACCCGCGAAAGCGCTCTTGCTTTTAAATTAAATGAAAAATTATTTAATTACTGTATATAGCCTTCAATATTTCAAAAAGCTATGTCAAAATGTAAACTGCTTACGGTAAAATTGAGACTGTAACTAACTTAGCCAGCAGTTAACTAACCAACGGTTAAAGTAGGAATTGAAAAACTGCTCTAACGTATAATTAGTTTTTATTTAGATAAAACTCACTATAGCTTTGACTAAAACTAAGGATTTACATTAAGTATAGAATAATAATGTTATAAATCATTCCATCGTCTGATATTGCTAGTGCAAAGAAATTATTATAACCATCGATGAAATCAGTAAATTATTCCAATATCTCTGAAAAACTTAAAACCCACTTTGTTGCATTGATTATAGTTATAAGGCGAACAACAGTACTTTCACTAAACAATAATACTGTGTCAGCCCAAAGATTAAAACAAACATTATTTTCAAACATCAAAGGTACAAATTATTGCATCCACCAACAATATTCTATGTGAATGTTCAGAAAAGTATAACTCTGTTGAACGTGGAAAAATGTAATTGTTTTAACAAAAAGTGTAGGCGGCAGTTGCTCAGGTGGAAGCAGAAATGTAATCAACGCAATTAATTGAAAGAGCGAAGCTTTTCTTGGAAATGCCAACGCTGAGACGCGCTTTGCCACGCGTAAACAACGCTTCACTCTTATTTAAATACATCAGCATAGTATATGTCAAAATATCTCACATACAGGGAGTTTTAAAGCTCCTCGTTACTTCTTTTGATGACTAAAGATTTTTAAACGCGCTTTGACTTAGAAATGTAGCTAGGTACCGGTATACTAAAGTACTTTTTCCCAAACTTCCTTGCGAACCCTCATGTTAAACGCAATAAAAATACAAAACCAACGATACTTTAAAATATTTGTTCCAACGCTCCGTTCTCGATTGGCGGTCTTATGCGTGTACGACCATGTGGCAACCGCAAACTGGATAAAAACCCGGATTATTTAAAAATTATAGAACCTTCCCAAGACGCACCTTCTGTACGAGTACGCTTGTAGCCTACAACTCTTAGGCTCCTAATTCAAAAAGTCTTGCAGATATTTTTTTATATCAAGGTTATTTATCCGTTGGCAGTCGTTAATTTTATTTAACAGTAGTGTGCGTTTTAGACCGCCCGTCGAAAACGGAGCGACGAAAACTATTGAGAGAATCGTGGGGTTTGAATTTGTATGACATTTAAAATGAGGTTCCGCAAGCTATGGGTTCTTAATAACAATTTCGGACTTACATCCCTTCCCCCACCAAAACAGCCATTTCGTGTAGGGGTTGACCCCGTTTAGTCTAGTTAAAAAATACTTTTTTAAAACCCGAATAACATATGGGAATGTGCGTTTGAACATTTTAAGCTGTTCAAAGCTTAAGTTCTGGGACTTTTAAACCCCTTTTATATACACTTGCTGATTTTATTTGCGAATTTCCATAGTTTTATCTTTTAAATGCTGAATGTTGGGTTTTTATAGGCTTTTACCTTTCTATTTATTAAAATATTATGCGTCACTAATCAAACTAGTTCAGATTATTTTTGGTATGACTTAATAGGCTAAGGAAATGGAGAAAGAGTATGTCAATGGTAGAGTTGAAGTATGTCAATGTCTTGAATCAAATCGTACTCGTATTTGAACCATGCGTGGCTATTACTTTGTCCTATGAACTATTATTATTTATTTTTAAATTGTTATTAAATTACAATTATTATTTGTTCATGTATGTTATAACTAACACGTTTTTCGTATATAAATCTACTTGATACAGTTCATTGAAATTTCATACTGATTCCTTTATATGTCACTGTATAAACATATTTTTCTACTTAATAGGTATAAGGGTCTAAGGGATACTCTTACCTCAGTAAGGTTTACCGAGGCAGAAGAAAGAGACCATAAGTCAAGTTCAGCGTCGGTAGGTCACCCACTCTCTCTCTCTCTCTCTGCCATTTAGCGGCGGGCTTATATAGCTTTAGACATAAACCTGTCTTTACTAACTAACAAGCTCGCTAAAAAGATGGTCCCCCGAGGTCTAAATGGCAAATTTAAATTCACGAAATTTCATGAGGCAGTACATCGATTACCATATACCTTTTCTTGAATTGATAATACATGTATAAAAGAAAGATAGAACAGGAAAATGAAAATAGTTATAAATCGTTGTAAAACGTTTTAAACTAAAAGGAGAATGGTTAGAGACAAAAGGTTAGTAAAATTAATAACAACAAACACAAACAATATTTAAAAAAATTTTGAAACCCCAGCTGATGTTAGGCTACATTTTTTATACTATGTTTTCTCAAGACAAATACTCTAAGGTTGAGTCATCTACAAAATTTCAATAAAAGAGTTCTTGATTTCAAAACTAATTGATGTACAAATTCAAATTTCGTAGATATGTTCTAATTATCTTTTCTCTATTTGTAACACAATAACATAATATGAACACACACATTAATATACTACATACTAGTATCCTTTTGGATGTATGCAATTTGGTATCAGTATTTGTGTATACAACTTTTAACTTATTAAATTACTAATAAAGATACCGTGTTTGTAATCCAGCTGTCCTCCCAGTGACACGGGTTCGATTCACGGTGCAGGTACCTCAGCTTCTCCACAAAATAATGTAATCTAAAAAACAAAAAGAATCACTGGCGCAAGATCAAAGAAAAATAATTCTGAACCTAATTTGGGACCTTTACTCGCACACGGTATAAGAACCGTAGCCATGTTAGCAGTTAGCACGCTGATTTATGACTTTTGATTTTACATTTATAATTTTGTCTTACAGTCTTTTTCGATACGCTCACAGTCACAGCCCCACTTCAGCCTGTGGCTTAGAGCTCGTTTTATCATAGAACTGAAACACTAACACGTTATAGCTGTGAAGTGGCCGGCGTGGTGGCTGAGTCGATAGAGCGCGAGACTGTGGATCCGAAGTTCGCAAGTTCGAAGCCTCGCCTCGGCCAACGGTCGGTAGTTAATTCATCGCTAAGGGTCCATAGGCCCATGGTGACTGGCGAACTATATTTTTAAAAACAAAAAGGAAGTACATTTTGTAGATGAAACATCTTGTTGGATTTTGAATAATGTCGGTGACCTTTACCTTCTCACCTCTCTACAGTTTACATGACAGCGCTGATGAGCCCACCCACGTGGTTTATTGAAAGTTGACACGTGTGACAATTCACTTTGCGTCAACTTCAAGAGCAATCACCTTCCTTTATATGAACACTTTATGGGGGATTTTGGCATAAATGGACGTACTCACGCCTGTGGAATATGCTTTGAAAAATCTTTAAGCAGTAGTATAATTTTTCAGCAAAAATTCTTCTATGAGTATGTAACTTTTGTTCGAAGAACGGGCGTAAAATGAAGATGTGGTCTCACTAATCTCTGCGCTACCGGTGTATCAATGCCATATTTCTGAGTGACTTTAAGCTATGAAACCCTGAGGTTTGCAGCTTTCATGTGATGAATATTCTGATGTATTGTAATGTTTTGGGACATTGAAAGAGTTTATTAGTCTTTAAGGAGCTGTAGTTTTGACATTAGAGGACAATTTAAAAGTGCGTTTTAAAAAGAGTTATGAGAAATGCCAAATTTTCAACATATATTCAAGGCTATATAAATTATTCAAAATCAAATAACCAACAGTTAAAAAATCTTTTATATACAAAATAAAAGCCATATAAAAATACTACCCTTTTATTTAGGAGAAATGCCTAGGTTACCACTATTTATAACTGTTGGTTTTATTTTATTAGTTATACGGACTGCGACCCTCTGTATCGTCAATTTGTTGCAGATATCATACAGTCGCGGTGTTTCACACTTTACTGCAACTATTCGCTAGAACTTATAAACAACTTACACAATCTACAGACAGAATGATGCGGACTTTAGAACAATATGCAAAACGGCTGAATGCTATATATTTGGCCCGCAAACTTTGCAAAACAACATTTAAACAGAAAAATACGTACTTTACAGTTATGTATATTTATCTTGTAAAGCGGGTCGTTTAGTACTTTGACAAACCTCCTTTATTCCCCGGCTTATATAAAATTCTATAGTGCCTCAAATTAATAAATACCACGAGGGTAAAGTAGTTGAGTTATTACTGAAATTAAATTTTCTTTTTAGCTTGCCCGTAAAACTGCCATGAAAAGCGGAGGTTATAGCGTGAAGTATTACGAACTGGACTATAAAACATCACAACCGACCTTTGTGAAAACCTTTCAAATGAATTTACTACGGTAATAAAGCTCACGTTATATAGTATTATTGGTGATTAGTTTTATAAAATACTTCAAGTAACGGCTGCTGGCTTTACTTTACATTCAAAGAAGTAGCTTCTCCCGATGTCTCGCCGCGAGCTGGAATATCGAATATTCTATTTCGTTTGCTTCTTTACGTCTTACAGAGATAAACAACAAATTACCACTTTACATTCCACCAAATATACAAAGCGATGTCGGATATTTGTAAAGAATAACATGTTGCTTATATTATGTATATATTATGTTGCTAATATATACTTAAAATAAAATCATTGGCAATATTTCCTTCAATTCGGTTTACATTGTTTAAAAATTTAAATTGTGTATTGACCGTGAACTAAATATTAATGAAATATCATAGAAACTTGCTGGGTTTTGGCCTTTCAGTTGGTAATTATTAGTTTACTCAAATTTTAAAAAGTCCTTTTTTACACAAGTATTGTAGTTACTTATTAGTTTCAGATTTTAATAATCAATTTTGATATTTCAATGCTTTGAGCATAACACAGAATTTTGTCATACGATGGCAATACGCTAGACAGCTGTAAGCTAGGTAAATAAAAGTGTTGACTTTATTTTTTAGTCCAATACAATAAAATTTGTGTACGAACAAAACAAAAGAACGAAACCTAAAAGAATGGTGACCATTATCGAAGCATTATCACGTGGAAATACGACGGATCCGTTCTAGAGATTAAAACTCTTAGAACGTGACCAGCTGTAGCAGAGAATTTTCCAGTTTAGCTGTTTCTAGGGTAGTATGAAACAAAAGTCATATTGTACAAAGGAGGATGCGGCATCATATTGCATGCTTATATCCTCCCACTGGCTTTATAGTGTGCTTACTGCAATCACACGATATACCGAGATTCATGTTTCAACAGTGATATCCCACTAACAATGATCCATTAGTGTTAACCATGAAAACTAATGTTATAAGCTTGCTAGTTCGTTAAATATGTTACAGTAATGCGAAATTATTACTTTTGAGCCAATCTATCTCTACCATACGTGCACATTTTATCGATGTTATATTTGCAATGTTATACAAATCCTCAGTTTTTCGCATGTGACTTTCGATGCGAGAAGTTAAACTATATTAGTATAAACTATACCGAAAACCTAAACCTAAACCAGTATGGCCAAGTGTGGCTAGTAGTTAAAGCTTTTACTAAACCCACTGAATGTTCAATTCATTCATTGGAGTTGGAAAACGAACAGATTTTTCGGTCGCTACAAACTTTTAATTTGTCGTAATGCAAACTTTGTGTAAGGGCTTCTTCAAGTTCAAAGTAGTTTCTATACGAGTTTAGTTTAACTTGTTATACAGTTTTAAGGTTCATAAATTATTCAAAGGACATATACTAAAAGAATACTCTACTAATTTGAATGGTACTGTATTTGGGTTGTATGCACTAGCTACAACAGTCCGTACAAGCAGTGTTAAGTGGAATAGTGGTGGGTTGGTATCATCACTCCCTGTTCGATCCCCGAAGTCACCAATAACAATTTGCAAAGTGACTTTGCAGTTACGCTAGATGAAGGTCGAGATTAAACAATACAAACTTTACCTTGTTTAAGCTCCGCAGTTTTGTTGTTATTCTAATTTGTATTGCTTGTTGGGCTATCGACTTTGTTCAGCATTTCCTAACTAATCAGTACTTTGTTACTCAAAGCTGTTACTAAAAAGTCAAAGTGTAAACCGTAATACTTCGAGGTTACGTGATTCATTACACATTTTCATTTTAACATTTCGAAAGTAACCTAAATTCAGCTGATGTAAGAGCATTACGCGTATATTTAATAATAAGGGATGACAGTAATATGATAAAGGTCCACCCACTTGGGCTTTAGAGCTTACCAACCGGGACTATAAGGAACATCCTTTGAACCCCAAGCGAATGAAGTCTGTACATTCTTTTGTTCCTGAACCTTTCAAAGGTCAGCACGCTTAAGGCTTACTGCAAATACTAATTACTAACTCGGTATTTAAATGATTTGTTCGCTCAACTTTAGACATTTTTGTGATGAACTATCATCATACGAGTAATATAGACCTACTGACACCATTTCACAACTCATGACCTTGGAAATCAAGTTTCAGACTTTATCAGTTTTTGACTAAATCCTCAAGTCTAAAATTCATAATTCTTTTATGTACTATAGCTGGAAATTCGTCAAGTTTAAGTGACTTTGTTTTTGTTTTTACTGTACATATGTTTGATAATAATATCATCTAACTGAATCAATAAAGTCTAAATTGTTTACTATTGAACCCGTTTGTATAATTGTTTAAAGTTCAATTATTATTTTCTTAAAAACATGTAACGAACATGTTAAAAAGTTCTAGGTCACTATATAGTTTTGTTCATTTTTTATATGTAAGATAAAGTTCTGGAGCATTGGGTTTTGTTTATTGTAAGGTAAACGGGTGGGGTGCGGAAACTGGACCAAGTGACCAGTTTCTTTCACATTTCGCCAAATAACTCGTAAACTGAGAGAGATACAAACAAATGTTTGGTATAAAACTTGTAGATAATTTTATGCCACACAACGATTTTTCATCAATTTAAGATTGGATTACTCGTTTAGGCGCTAGCGGTCAAGTAGTAAAGACGTACACGGCCCATTTTGCTTAATTTCACCCCTCGAAAACCACTTAAAATAGAAATTTCAAAACCGTTTCTTAGTGGGTGGTTTTGGGCTACCCAAACAAGTGTGCAAAGTTTCAACTCAGGCCCAGTTTGTTGGCTGTGGTCTGATTATGAGTCAGTCAGGACACCCTTTATTGGGGTGGCCATAAGTCCAGTGACAAACATGCATTTCATTGAATGCATGTTTGTCCAACTTATAGGCCTGATACCATCGATATGTAAGAAGGAAGGACTGCTTATACTAGAAAGTGGGATGGTTGGTTAAAGTTTAATATTAATACTTTTAGGTTTAACAGCTTTTTTTAAAGTATAGTTAGCAGTCCTTTACTTTCTTAATAGTAGTAAATATACAATGATGTATATTTATTTTATAATGATAAATTATGATATTAATCTAAACTCCCAATTATAACACCTCAAAGTTTGGTTGAAAACGTTTCGCATGTTCTGCAAATTTTACAATTTCTTCCAAATAACTGCGACGTATATTTGGACTGAAATAAATGACTGCCTGGAACTGTAACACTTTTCCTTGATGGAATGTGACGACCATTAATTGTCCAGGAAGAGTCTATCAGCAGCCTCTCACATTTTTCATTTCACCGATTCTATATCTGTCTTCACAGGAATTGATGGATCAATATTGAATAAAGGCGTTATTCGTTTTTTTTCATAAAATTATTTCACGTTTTCTGCGTGGATTTCATAGTTTCGTTCCTAGCAATTTGTTACAATAGTTGACAAATTGTGTGCAGTGCGTATTTCTTTAGATACATTTTAATAATTATTGTACCTGACTGTACATTTTCCAAGTTGATATTGACCGTTGACGAGAAGCAATGTGCGCAGTGATTTGAAAATGTGACGATACCGTAAAGTTTCTGCGTAATACCGCTTATGGATTTGAAACACTGGAAATGTGAGTTTTGGGAAATGAGGCATCGGAGGCAGAAGGCAATTAGAGGCACTAATTGAATGAGTCAAGAAGCTTCTTGCAGGCTTTGTGCCGAGCTTCCTCCCCTCCCTCTCTCCTTGTCTCAGGGATGATATCGGCAAACACACGACCTACAGCTGATCTGTAGATATATCTTAGCATACACGTTTGAATTAGTCAACCATACATTAATTGCTCATTTGCACCATAACCCCATTTGCCTTTCACTACACTAGTCGTGGTTGTTTTGACGTACTACGGAGTCAATATGAGACCTGAAAAGGACAATACAGAATTAAAGGATATCAATGCTGTTTAATTCAACCAGAAAATAGAAAACTAAAATCTTAATTAAAATTACAAAAGGTTAAATTTATTAAAACTACTTGTTCAGAATAAAGGAAATACCTCTAAAGATAAAATTTAGAATTTGCCACCCTATTATTTTATTATTTGTACACTACCCTTAAAACGCCTGTAGATTACCGGTCCACTATAGAATTGTCGGTGTCTCTAGTTTTAAAAAAACTTTCTATTTATAATTATTTGTAGAATTAGTGTATAGGACCATCTATTAAAAGATTTACCTTTGTGTGGTGGCCTCTTGATCCTACAGATGTTGGTTTCTTCTTAACGGATGCGCGTTTCGGGGCAGTTGTGCCCCATCGTCAGCGCCACTGTCGTTTTTATTTTAAATGTAAATGTATGTAAATATTTTTTTGTATAAGAACTACAGTGCGACGCTGACGAACAATTCTGGAAACGCGCGTCCGTAAGAAAAACCTATCTGTGGGACCCTAAAAGGTAAATCTTCAATTGCAGTACCCATTTCCCTAAAGGACTGGGTACAATGCACCCAAAGCATTACGAATAACTTCAGCAAGATAATTTGAGGTCTGTTCTGCGATTGTAGATGGGATATAATAATTCTGACTGAAACAGAAATTTGTGTCGAGTAAGCCCTTGAGGATGAAAGGCGACAGCTAGATTAGAGTAACTTATTTTTCATCTCTTTATCTAAAGGAGAATATCTTGTTTAAAGAAATATTGCTGTGCTTTTAAAACGGGTTATATTTCCCGCTATTATCCGGTTTTCTCTTCTTTCTCTCTTCTCACAATAAACATATTTTTAATCATTAAATGAATCAGTTTAAAATTCTTTATTGATTTTGACCTATAAGCTTGTTTTAACTTAACATACTAAAATGTATACAAATTAATTTCATAACATTAGTTTTTAGTTGGAGCCCTGATAACTTTTCATCTGTTTTAATCATCTGCCGTTTTGCTCCAAACACAGCTGTTTGTGACACCTGCTGAAAGGGACGTACTAAAGTTGCACTGTTATTTCCAATTTTGATTTACACTTGCCGGGTGATTATGCTAACCACTACACCATCCGGCCCACCTTTATGCCTACAATTTGAATGTTTGTTCGAAACATGTGACAGACCCGGGTTCGAGCCCCGGTTTGGTTTACTTATTTTGTCTTCAAAATTCTTTAGTGATAAATTAACTATTTAGCGTTTATATACAAATTAAAAGCTATATATAATAACTCATTTGACACAGTCTTTAAATTACGTGTTTAATATTTCCAGCTTGTCGATTTAAAGTCGTTATTGACAGACACATATGTCGAATGAAAATTCAGGTTGAAGTCCTTCTCTAAATTTGTGATAAATCAAAAGAGCATTTAACTAGCAAAACACCTGTTTTTATCAATAATATAGCTTTGACTAGAATACCAATTTCAAATCATTTTTGTTAACTTTAAGTTTTAATAATATTAAAAACCTATTTAGAAGTTCATTTCTGACATCAATTGACAAAATCTTTCATTCGTCACTCGGCTGCGCTTTGTTAATAAAAGCTAAACTTTAGGACCCAGTGACGACGTATCTGGTTTAAAGACCTATTTCACCATGTGCGTTAAAAATTTATCTTTTTATTATAATAAAATATGTTGTAAGCTCGTCATTAATAAATAACATAAAGGAATAAATACAGCCTACTTATATAACATCAACATTTAATTTGAAATTAGGGTATCATTACGGCTATCAATAAATTAAATAATATCTTTGTACTTTTTACGTCGTATGATTACACAAACAGCCGATGGAAAAGATTGGAAAACGGATAGGTTAGGTTAGGATTCGAATGGGACAGGAGTCAAGGAGGTTTTATGTAAGCTATGTATTTTGCAAACATATGATTGGTTCAAAAGTAATGATTCAACAAGAAACGTTATACACTAACTATGAATATTTAGATTACACAGATCCTGTGGTGCAATGAAGGCATGTCAGGATTGCAAACTAATGGCTAATGCATAAGCCATGTGGCCTCACTTCAAATGTAAATGGAAAAGCGTTTACTAAAAGAGCTTTCAACCGATGCATGTGCTTATTTGTTTTCATTTTAACAAAAGGTTGGATTCATTTAACACTTTTCCAAAACTTATTTACTAAAAATTTCTCCTAAACTCTTACGTGAAAGGTTAAGACGAACTTGACATTATTGACTACTACTTTTAATGAAAATCTGGTACGTCAACATGAACACTTTACTCTAGACAGACGGTTTATCAAGTCAGAACTTTAAGTAGTACAAGAACGTTACAGTCTAAAATAGTTTTCATTTACACTGCAGCTAGGTGTCAACAATTTCACGGACTTGCATGAACGGCATGTGGAGGCTATTCTTTGTAGCTAAGAGCGCTAAGCCTAATGAAAGCTGAGATTATGTTTTAAGAGAACTGAAGATTTCCCCAAATCAAAGAAGCAATTAAATTACCCAGGAAACTTCTTCTGTCCTTTGAGACGTTTGTAAAGCTAAGGACGTGCTGGTTTTTAGTAGTTGTAAACCAATACTTAAAGATCTAACATTGATACAGGTGTGTAATAACCTATAAGGCCCTAATGTATTTAAAATGTATTTTGTATGTTAACTAATGGAGGTAATTTAACCTCTCTTGCAATTTTATAAAGGTGTGTTAGTGCGGGTCTATAATCGGTAATAGTCACAATAGTAACGATACGTAATTTATGTACTGTATTTTGAATAAAAAGCACTGTTAGATTTTAACTGTGTATAATTCCAATATCATATGTTAGATTTTAACTGTATGTATAATTCCAATATCAACCAAATATACTAAATCATACTGATTTAAACTATACTGTTTAAATGAGCTCAACAAATCCATAGGAAGCGACTTGAAATACTACCTTGTTCATTGAAATCGTTAATTTCTCGTAAAGTACAAAAGTTTCTTAGCTAGTATAAATCATAAACCGCAGTATTTTCCGTCAATCAAAAGCCGGCGCAGTAATAATCGTACATAAAATCAAATGTTCGTGTATTGAACGAAAACACAGGATTTGGCTCAATCCCATTTCTTATTTGAAGCAAAACTAAAGTCATTCCCCAACAGTCTCCGGAGGACAAAAGTGACAGTGTAATTTGTATAACACATTTATCTTTTCTCGGTTCAAGAGAAACAACTTGTTAAAGCGTTACGTCGTCGTTGCTTGAAATAAACCTATCACGTTATCTCTTCTGAAATGTCACGTGCCAAGTGTTATTTAATGTAAAGGAGAAATAATTTGAAAGAAAGTGTAATTCATAAATAATTATCTTATTTGTTTTGTTATCGGAGAGTTTTGCTATGTCTTGTTTAAAGAGTTTGGAGTGTGAGTAACTGTAACAAAGCTTATTATTTATTAATTATAATGTTATTTGTTTGGTACAGGCAGTGCTTGATGAAACAGATTTGTTTAATCAATGGAGTGTTGTTTCATGACTATCGATTGATTTGTTCAGTACTTTACCCTTAAGGCGACCTAAATAAATACTAAAAGTAAATACCAACTTTTAAGAAAACCTCTAAAATTGAATAATTAAAAAATAGTTTTGTTTTGTGTTTTAGACGTTTTCACTAAAATCTTAAATACATTTTCTGTTTTTTCTGTAAATTATTAAACACGAGCTATGATTCTTACAGTATAGGTTCAAACTTAACAACTATTGCTCAAATTTATTTTAAAACATAGCCGACACGCAGCCACAAGAGCTACGGTGAATCTTAGAAAGTTTCAATAAAACAGAACAAGTTTTCATTTATATATTTTGAATTTGACGAAATTCCTTTATACACTATCCCCGCAGTCACCACTTACATTTGTATAATGTGCCTAGGCCTAAACGGTAACGCTAGATAAAGGTCGAGGTTGAGTGGTAGATAGGACGTTGTAGTCCTAACTTCACCATGTTAAACAAGACAAACTTTACCTTTTACTTTCTGCATCCAATAAGGAAACATAGACTAGTAAATTATGTAACAGCTTAATTTATGCCCAGTGTTCTGAATATCAAAGTTCAGAAATTCGGATTAAATAATTAAACAGAAATTACTTTGAAACGGTAGGTTTTGGAGTAATGGGAGTTGTTTTGATCGGTTAGAAAGGAAAATAACTCTACTGTACAGGGTGAACTTTGTATTCAATTGTAATGCTGCTACAATTTGATAGGTAAATAAAACTTTGAATGGCCACCATTTGGAAACAGACTGTCCGATCTAGCTGGTTAACGAACTTAACCTAGAGATTTGCAAAATGAACATTTATACCAGACTTTGTGAAAATCTCACTTAAAATGCGACCTGTAGAGTTATATATATAAGTTTTGCCATTAACACAGGAGGTCCCCCTTTCTACGACGTTTTGTTCTATTTGTTAAGAGAAATTAATAGCTCTATTCTGAAAATAAAATTCACTAATTAAAATTCCTAAAAAGACACTGTGCAGTATTTAATTATGATGCTAGAGAGAAGTGTTTATTAAGCAAGAGGTTGTGTAGGGTGAGAACAAAGCCTTGAAGCTTGAATCCTTTGTCTGCTAAATACCTGCGGTTCCGGAAACCTGACTTCTGACAAACACTTTATTAACTCGACTCTGCCAGTTTTGAAGATGAAACTTGTTACATTTACAGCGTTTATGTTTGAATTCATGTGTGTTGTTGTATTTAAATTCATGTTCGAGTTTAGTGGAAACAGTAAATTGTACTAGGTAGGTAGGTGCTTTTCAATAAAAGTAACATCATTCGTTACGTTGATGGTCTGAGAACCCTGGGGTATGAATGCCCCAGGTATGGGGGTCCAGAAAGCAAACCCTGGAAAATTTAGAAATTTTAACTCTTTTCCATTATTTTAGTTTAGTTTCCACTTAAAATTGCTACTTTCAATCTATGGATATCTTAATACTATAAAGCTCGACATAAATGTTTGAATACTTCCATATAAGTTAGAAACTGAAATTTGGCCTGTAGGTTGGCCTTGGCTTGTAACCAAGAGAAAATTCCAAAAATTGAATTTCAATTTGGATGGACTGTTTTGAGAGGTTGAAAACTAGCACTAAACGAGTGGTCGGATCTTAAATTTGACGATTGTTAGGGTGGAATGAAATTATCTACAACATTTGTATTTAACGTTCTTTTCTAACTCCTCTGGAAACACGATATTACACCTTAATGATAAATTATTCCACATAAAACCGGTCCTATTCAAATGAAAGATGAGGATCAAAGTGCCTCTATGGGACTCTAGACTAATAATTCGTAGTTTTTCTTAGCACATGCAAAGACATATCAGTGATGTGAGTGACTTTTGAAGGTAGACTAACAAACATTGTGTGTATGAAAATATCCACCTGTTACTGCACAAACAAAGTGAGGATCTTTGTAACGCCCAGAGGTAACAAGTGTTTGTTTAGTTCGGGAACATGTAAAATTTAAAGTTTAGCAGAAAAGGTTCTGGGGTGGGTAGCTGGTCACTTCTCATCCCCTCCGTAGTTTCGCCACTGAGAAGGAGAATAGAAAATCGGAGTCTGCAAGAGTTATTTCTTGATTATTTATACATAATATTTACATCAATGCTTACTCGTGTATGTTTAGTGTTATTATATACTATGAACTTTGACATAATAAAGATACAAATGAGTATGCAAATTATACATAATAATATAAGTATACTATCATACTTATCCTACAGATTTTCAAATTATCTGATTTACTCAGTATATAACAGCTAAAGCACAAAACTCTAAACTCAATGATTTAACCTTAAAGTGAAGTTGCAGTTGGGTAACAAACAAAATGTTTATTTATAGGTTTGTAACTGTATAATTTTAAAAAGTATAACATATGGTAGTTGGGTTTGTTAGCCACGCTGTAACCAGACTGGCCATTTTATGTGTTCAGATGCAAGAATGAACTCATTAACATTTTCAAACATGGTATAGACCTATATCTATCGATGCTGCTTAACAGGTTTGTTTAGATTCAAAAGGTAGCATTGGCAGTAAAATGTTGAATTCCGCCTTTGTAATTCACAGCGATTAAGAAAAGTGTCTGTGCAAGTATCCTATAATCTTGAAAGTTGATTATTAAACAGAATTAACCAAAAGGTTTAATTGAAAAATGTTGCCTTTCAGCTAATTTTGGCCTCACTATGAAGCCAAGTATTACTACCCGTAAATATACTCAAATAAATATAAAATTATGTTTAGCTAAAAACTGAGTGAGGATGTAGCCTACTTAGAATGTAGACAGTCTCTACCAATTATTCCAAAGTATAAATAAATTATTGATTACCTAAATTCTTGAATTTGGTGTATGTACCGAGTCGTTCTGTTGTTCTCTAACGCAGTTGACTTAATTTGTATGTAAATTTAAAAGTATTTCTAAATATTTTGTGTTAAGCACTTGCGTTGTGCTTTGGCTGTGAAAACAACATTGCAGTGTCTGACTTATTCTTGTAAGAGTAGCAGTTGTACCAGGCAAGCAGACATGTCTTGTGAGATCATTCATAACGCGTCGTGGGGATGTATGGATGGGGTTGTTTACTAGTAGTGGCAAGGGTACGACGTGGCGACACTGACTGGCCCTGGTGGAGGGATCAGGGGTGCAGGCTTGTACCGCAGGGACAAACTTTGTCCCGCCCTCCCTCCCCGCACACCCTCACGCAGATATGTACACACCACATGATTTTATTGCCGTTCCGCTTTATCGTCTCAGGGTGTGTGGTAACTGTTATTGATCTTTCAATTTTACTGGTTATTTTAATGTGGATAATAATGTGAGTGGGAAATAGTAAATACACCGACGTTAATTAAAACGGTTATATATTTTTAATCTATGGTTGTTTAAAAGGACTGTTTTAAAATATGCTTATTTTACAAAAATATCTCATTATTACGGTTTGAAATTGTGTTAGTTCACAACTGCGTAGAAAATACAATCTTTGGCAAACTCGCAATAAACATTTTAAACGAGAAAGCGTCACGTCTCGTACAGACGAGGCAATTACATTTACGAGTTTCTTTCTATTTTAAAACTGAATGAGACTGAATGGTTTCTAGTTCCTAACAAATGTATGGAGGAATGTAAAATACTCATTTCACAATGCAGTTAACTAACATTTACACTGAAACAAATGTTTGCCTTATTTGAATCATTCTAAGAAACATATTTCTTTTTTAATCATGGAACTTTAGTAGTTTAGACTTAATTCGGTTTTAAGATATTTATTTTTTGAGGTTGTGTGTGAGTAGTGTTTGAGGTTGTTGAGGAGATAAGAACCTTTGGGTATGCTGAATTCATACTTAAAACTATTTAAACAGTATATAAATAATAACATTCTGAGTAATACAGCATACAACCTCGTATTTACTCGTTTAAGCTTAAGTGGCCCAGTAAACGTCTAGGGCAGTAAAAATAAATAATCCTAATCATATTGTAGTAAATAGTCATATTGTTTCAAATGATAATGGCTGTAACGCGTCTTAACGTAGTAATCTTTAATTAAAAAACACACTGTTTTAAAGTGTATAATAACTTTGCTAAACTGTGTCATTTCAAAATCAGATAGGTGATGTTGTGAATAAATTTTACAAATAGAACAACGTACAAGTAAATGAAAAGAGTTGTGTAAACCATCAAGTTATTATTTAGAGATACGCGCTACGGACAATAAAGAGAGACTATTGTAAAAGCTAGGGTTTCTTTTCTATTTCTTGTAAGAGTAAGGATATCCTTCTCGTTATTATTTCACAAGGTTTCCTTTCAATTTCCAACGCTGACCGCGGTTTCCAACCACTCAACCAGTGGGTTGCTATTCTCCACAGGCTGCCTTTTCATTCGTCTTGAGGAAAAGTAATAAAATAGACTTTCCCCTTATGAATGTATTGTACGGACGACTTATTGTATTCCTGTTATCGAAATTAAAACACTACTTGTAGACAGTATGTAATGGTTGCAGCACAATGCAATATTTTAAATTTATACATTTTCATTACTAACAGACAACCTAAGAAAGGTCTAGAAATAATGCAATATTACGTCTAACAGAAATACACAATTTACCAATTGATACAATTTTAAGCTCTGTTGACGAAATTGAACTGGTTGTTGAGTTGAATGTTGAAACCCATATTTGACATAACTATAATTATTGGTAAAACAATCACTAAGCTTATAGGCTGTGTAATTAATTTTACAATAAACGCACTCAGGCAGTTTGTGCAAGCTTGATGGAAGCCTTTGATGTCTTCGTGTATTTTAATTCAGCGGAACGCTTTATAGTTACCCACTTGCGTTCAAATTGTTTGAAATAAAATCATTATCCTACACTGTTATGAATTGACTTTTATGCTGCTACAAAAGTTGTTGTATCAATTTATATATATTTGTTGATTCTGAATCTAATAATTTTAATATTTATTATCATATGAATACATTATTAATACCATTGTTTGTTTACATTGTTTGTTAAGAAAATAGTTTGAATACAAAACAATGTTCTAAATCTTGTAACATTTTATTATATACAATAATTTGGCGACGAGGATAAACTTATTTTACAGTTATGGAACCTACAGAGAAAGATAAGACTATACTAGAACAATAATGGAAACATTATTAAAACAAAATGAAAACATCACTTTTCTGATACAGCTTTATAACTGCACAGAGGCTGCTACACAAGAAACATCAAGGTGAAGTATTGACAACTCTGCCTTATCATTTGGAAGTTTTGATGAAAATATAGAAACCTTCAAGTCCAACAAAGAACGTTTAGAACAACAAACGACACATAGATCAGCGAAGATACTAAATACACAGGGAAGAACACATAGTTCAACTCGATGGCTATAAATCCGGATTCATTTATAAATCAACCAGACAGACCACCCACACTAAGTACTCCAGTTGTTAATACTTGTACTTTATAGACAACAAATGACGTCAAATGAAGATACTGGACCAGGCGAAGAAAATTGCAGAGCAAATAGCTTCTGAAGAAATTATCAGAAATGATAAGCAGCCACCACAACCTGAAACAATTGATCATCACCCTGAACCTACTAACTAGCCGGACAAGGTGGCGTTACTAAGTCTATCAAACTGAAGAAACGTAGTGCGTACCAGTGTGAAATAAATAAATTAACAGAGAACTGTTGTATCAATTATATATATGTGTTGATATAATAAATTTAATAATTTTAATATTTATTATCATATGGATACATTATTAATACCATTGTTTGTTTACATTGTTTAAACAGAATAGTTTAAATACAAAACTATTGTTCTAAATCTTATAACATTTTATTATACACAATAAAAAGTACAACAACTTTTCGTACAGTAATTTTAACAAAGCATAATTGGCTTTGAGTTCGTACTTTCAAAAGTTAAAGACTAATGCTGTATACAATACACACCATCAGGCTACGTATTATAACAGATTATGTGTACCGTAATAGAACTTTTAGTGTGTAGCTTGCAGCACCTCAACCAGAACTTAAATCTTTCGTATCACATGTAAACAATTTTTTTTTTACTAACGTAAATAAAGTGAAGTAAACCTCTTCGACGTAGAATCAGGTTATTGTAAAAATCTATGCGTATTTCCCAATTGCACATCAGCTTTGATTTTGTTACATACTTCAATAAAAATACTAAATTTTTATCAGTTGTTCCTCAACGCTTCGTAGGTATTGAACATACCCTAATATATTATAGTGAAAACATTTTACCGCATTAGAGAATGTTAACGTGTGAAACAAATATTTGAAAGCTCACCATAACTGTACCATAAGTGCACTTACACAACAAAAGTTACGTCAAGTTAATTTCAATGTAAACTAACTTCAAGGAAGTTGAGGTGGAAACTCGGTTGAACAGGTTAGGAGAAGTGCGCACTGTACCAGATTGCATTGTCAGTTGCAAATGTTGGTAGCACACATGTCTAACACAGGGATGAGTGTCGCTATCATGACCAGGTAAATTACTTCATCCCACTAACCGATCTGCCTAGCCCACGTAATAGTGTTGCGGTTTAGCTACATATCACATTTACCTTTCTTCTTTGAACAAACCAACAAAACGCCATAACAGCTTTGATGGAAGTTTAAACAAGGTTTCCTTAACATAGCACTTAGCCTTTGGAGGGTTCTTTGTGCAAGACAATGAAGGTCTCGTGAACATAGGTCAGAAAAAATTCGCATAATATTGTTTCTTTTTTTTTAAATATTTTATAAATTGCTTTTAGGACAAAATTACCGGCGTGATCTTTTATTGTTCAAAAATAGCGGCGTTTAAAAATATCGTTTGATTTGTATAGAAGTTTTGAGGCCACATTTTAAGTGGCGAGAAAACATTCTCTAAAATTGTTCAAATACACTTTTACTCGAAAATATATGTTAACTATTCTATTGCCCTAACTTCTTGGATTCCTTTGGCTTATGTAGGGTTGGAAGTGAGCTGAGATTTTGTGGGTAGTAAACCTACAGTCCAAATTCCATTTAAATAACGTGAATATACGGGTTTTCCATGCTACGAACTAAGAATGAAACTGAGTGTAGAGGCTGATTTTAGCGGACGTCAACGTGTTCATCGGGCTTTACTAGCCTAGACAAACACGAGGTCAAAGAAAATACTAACATGAACTCAAACAAAAATATACCTTAGTATTTTTTATAGTGGCTATTTCCTGCAGTGATGGCTTCTTAGCACTACTTGGTACTTTTGTAGGTGACGTAAATACGTTGTTTCAAACATGGAACACTCTGTACAGTGTATAAAGATAGTTGTGAGTAAAATAAGTATTTTTGTGTGAACCTTTTGCAAAACGAAACATATCTCGTACTTGTTTTCATCTCTGCTTAGTAATTATCGATCATACGTGATCATACAGTGAAACGATCAGTTTATTACACTATCAGATGTGTAATGCAATTGAAATGTAATTATGAGCCTTTGAGGTTTCACCGGCAGTGTGAAAGCCATCTACAAGCAAGCGTTATTGGGTATTAATGCGCTGAAATAATCGTCAGGTATTAACGTATCGTCGGAACTTTGTTATTGCATAATCGTGCTCGATCAAAACTTAATTAATGTCACATTTCTGCTTAAACTGATATTCTGTTTATTTTCTTGCAAATACTCTTAATTAAAAGCAAACAAGAGTACGAACAATGAACAATGCAGTGTACCATGTTATTCATGAATTATAAATTACATTATTGGCACGACTTACGTGTTTGTAGAAATCTTTTAATTATTATGTTTGAACACTATTCTGATGAGTGCATCTGATTTATCTGATTGAAATTACATCTAGTTTATGTTTCTATGGCTTTTGTTTTTAAAATAACACATGATTTTTAATTTTCGTTTCATACATTTAAAAATATATATGAATATTTAATTTTTATTCGTTTCAAAACTCTTTCGATAACAGTAAGTTTGTTTAAGGCATTTCCAATATCAAAACTAAGAGTATCTTTTCCTTGTTTTGAAATATTTTGTAGATTTAAATGTAGCAATATACGAGCCTTCAATTTAATAATTACTTTTGTTGATCGACTCGTCTTTTTCTTTAAGTTACAGAAATATTTCGACAGGACATTTTTTATGACAAATTTATTCATTTTGTTGAACTAAGCTTGAGGCGATTTCTGAGTTTTGCTTATCAATTAAAGCAAAATTTTACATACGTTTTATTGGTGTATATAGTTGTGTACTTTTTTATGATCATCTTGCGTTATGTGTTAATAGACAATAGACAATTTATGTTTTAACATATTCGTGGAAAGTATGTGTCAAAATAATAAGAGTACAAAACAGATTAATATGTCGTATGTTCTTCATTGTTGGTTGTCCAAGAATTCCTTTTCTGCGTAGAAAGGCCGTTCTTGAGGCCATGCTGTCAGATGACGTTTGAAGTGTTTTGTTGTACTGTCTTGAGGTGTTCAGGGAGGTGGTTAAAATATAGAGCTCCTTTGTAGGTTGATGTTTGTTCAAACCGACTTAGGCGACGTTTCTCGTGTTACACTGGTGGAGGTCTCTGTGTCTAACTTGTTCTGTTGTAATGGTTATTGTATGAAACAATTTCAAAACGACCTAAAAATAAAATGGACACCATAAGATAAATTCTGCAACAGACAAAACAAGCGTTCCATTAATTGGTAACATAACGAGATGGCAGCAGCTGTTGTGTCTGGTGTAATGGTTAGAAGTTCATCACTGAACTGTTCAATAATTCAATAATCTGGGGCTCCCAAGTGAAGCTTTGTGGTATTGAATCCATCATATAATATTGATACATCGGTGATTGAAAGCTGAACATAGTTTAATCCACCCTATCGTGGTACTTGTCACGAAAACTAAAGAAATGTACTTTGTTCAGACGGTAATACATACATCAAGCAAATTCAGACAACTTCTTCAGTGTGGATGGTTAATATGGCTGTGAATAGTTATTTATCGTTATAACCAAGTTTATTTTGTATAACAACTAACAACCTGGAAAATTATAGTTTGGTAAATAATAATTTGCAAACACAGTTCATACCGACCTCGATTTAGTTATTGAAAAATCATAGTAATTTGATCTGTAGTCAGCAGTTTACCTCATGACTGTTGAGTACTTTGGCAAGTCTAAGTTAATTTATTTTGGATTAAATAGTTTAAAGACAGTTGACTTTTAATAGTCTCATATTTAAACTGAAAATTTCTTTTGTACAGGGATCAAATGAATCTTGAACAAGATGAAACTGTATCATTACTGTTCAATCTGCCTAAAGGTTACAATTAGCGCATTTTAAGAGTATTTAAGAACATTGTTAGCGTATTCCCCACAGTCAGGAGTGTCATGATATATGTGACCTTTTGCCTTGACCGCAAAATGTTATGTGTTATTTTCTAAACACATATAATGATTTATGAAGACCGCTAGAGAAACTTTAAATTGTCGTATGTTTCAAAGCTTCCTCTGCCACCTACAACGTGTGTTTACTTGGAATAACGATTCGCGTTTTGACTTGAATGATGGCTTTATTACAGGCGCAGTAACTTTAATGGTTGAACAGTCTACGGGTGGAAAAAGTAACGATTCATTGGGTTGCATTCCAACAAACGCCGTCGTCACTGAACTTCTTCGCTTTTAAGTATTAGCAAACAT
Source organism: Matsumurasca onukii (assembly GCA_018831715.1). NCBI lineage: Eukaryota > Metazoa > Arthropoda > Insecta > Hemiptera > Cicadellidae > Matsumurasca > Matsumurasca onukii. Next base: position 27,500,708 of record CM032063.1, read on the forward strand.
TTCACATCATTACCGAGAGAGTTATCCGAAAGCCATTGAAAATTATAAAACTTCAACCAAAGAAAACTTTCTAGATGCTGATAACCAGTCCAAAGAAATCCGACTGTGTCACAGCCAATGTGAACATTGACAGTTTTAAGAGATCCCTGCTCAAATGGGCGGTTGGCAACCCTGCTTCCAACAGGATAGCAGACAGCAATAGCGCAAGTGGCAAGTAGTTTCAGCCAATCAGTAACTGAATATACAGCGAGATTAAAATATCTCAAGCGAATTAAGTTGATGTTTTGACGCGGTATGAGCCGGAAGAACTAGATTCTAAGTTTTAGCCTATCCCGCAACGGCATGGATTTCGTTACGTCCATTTAACTTTCAAAGTTGACTTGCGTTGAACCAGTTTCAATTAACGCTTGGCAAAGCAGCGACAAAGGCTCAGTCGTGCTGAGGTTTGTATTGATCAGCAATCTCAGTGTCTCTACTGCACTTGGACACTGGCCAAAGCTACACGCGACATTCCCAGCTTGGCTCAACGTTGCAAACTGTTCATCAGTAATTGTACACATTGTTTTATCTAGGCAACAGTGCTGTGAAGACATTTCTATATAGTTGGGTCAACAATGTTCGAGGGTATACATATATCTTGACATAACGGAGCTTACTTAGGTAGTAAGTTACCAGTTATTGTGCGCGTCATGAAAGATACAAGGTAAAAAGGTAAAGTTTGTCTTGTTTAACGAGGCGAAGGTAGGACTACAAAACCTAAAGATGAAGATGAAAGATGAGAGCTCTGAGGCTGCAGTATGGACGGAAAAGTGACAACGCTGAGTTACAGTCTAAATGCAGCGGTTATACTCGAAAATTGCCTAACTGTAAGTTTAAAACTTTTACATGAAAGATCAATAGATTCTTCATGCTTCGAGTGGATTGGAAGCCGATGTTCTGATTTTCCTTTTATTTTTGAGAAAAGTGTTTGAGTGAAAGAAAGGACTTTATATTCCTACCTTCACCACTAATAAAGACGTTTTTCGATTTGTTTCAAAAATCTACTTTAAAATCGTAAAATCAAATACTTTTAAAGCTCTAAAACCTCCATTTAAAAGTGAAATATCACACATTTGGCTCCAATTCGCCCTAGAAATCTTTTCGACATCATGGAAAAAATTATGATACATATTGATCCTCTACACCATTAGAGCACCACACGAGCGCAACGTTTTTTGGATTGAAAACCCTTGTAGAGTCACCAAAATATCGTGTCAAGTTATTTATTTTAGGATAACCTTTTTGTTACACTGTCCTGAAAAATATTTGTGTATGTTTAATTATTTGAAATTATACCTGCTAATATATTTTAAACATATAACTTTTAAAGCATTATAATTACCAACCATGATCATGTTTTGTAATGGCGAGCTTTAAGAGGTTTACTGAAATGTTTGTACTCAATGTAATAATGCGACAAAATTAATGAGTTTTTGTTTATCTTTTAACAATAGCTTTTACAACTCACATGAGTTAGTCTTGCACAAAAAACTCACAAATGAATATGGATAATTAGTGTTTATGTCTGAATGAGGAAATAAAAATTTCATTGCTCAAACGCTCGATAGTGTAGAACGACAAATAATTTTCTTTCAAAGCATTGAGTAACGACAAATTTTTTCGTGAGTGACGAACTTTTTCTTTCTTGAACCAGCACATTTAACTAATTTTCAAACACAGAATTATGTGATCAGTTGTTTTAAAAACTTCCAAACAAGACAAAGTATTCTCGTACAAAAACAGTTCCTAAGCCTCTTGGTTATGTTATATTATATATATATATGTACACAATGGGTTGGGAAGAGAGGCATAAGCGTATCAAAGCTTATGTCGGCCTGAATGTGGCTTTATACTCTACTCTTATTGATGTCGACGGTTCCATTCATTACTCGAGACATTCGAAACATCGTTTTGTTGTATTTAATAGATTCTACTTCACAGTTATTTTCAGAGGGTTTTATGCACGCCTCATTCTCAATGAAAGAGTACGTAAGATCTCTTTATAAATATGTGCGTATTCCTTTGTTGAAAGTGTTTCCAAGGAGCAAATACGGGGTTTATTCTTCAACATAGAGTATCATTTGGAATCAAGAAAATCTTTAAATGTTATACACTTTGTTGATGAATAGTTCTTTGCGGATACATTTTGACTTGTTATGCAACTTTCAATACGCAGTATATTTTCTCTAATAGCTATTATTGTCCGTACATTCTGACGTTGAAGTTCCTTCCAAAAAAGTCAGTTATATCAGTCAGTTTGTTTCTGAATGAAGTTGGGATGCTTTTCATTAAATATCCACGGGATACCATACACCCTCCTCTCCCCTTACAAGTAATGAGAGAAGTAGATGGATACATTGACACACAAAGCTAATGGTATACACAAAGGGCCATTTATAATACAAACACATTTAGGGAAAAGTATTTTATTTGAAAGTTGGCCATAGGAACGTAACTAAAGGAGAGGACCCTTGATTAACGAAAGGATGACGCAAGTCTGGACATAAAGAAAATCCAACTATTCAAGACGTTACTTCTCTTGGTTCGACGGGGCATAAGTGAATAATAATAATAATGTTTACTATAAATACTCGTACGTAGTTATTCATTTACTTATTCATATTTCGAATAACCTTCGGCCAACATGAACATTTACCTTGGATTACCTTTTTTTCATTTGCAGCCTCAAAGTTGATGAATGTTCACTACGCCTACTGTTATTTACCATTAACATACAGTATGTATTTACTTGTGTACACACAACACTACAAAGCATATTAAACACTATCGTATTTTGTTGATCATTTTATATATACAACATAGTATTGATAAATTCTTTTACCACTCTATAAATAAAATAAGTCCATATATTACATTACATTTTTTCATATACAGTTAATAAATTTTCTTATACATTTGTCACTAAATAAATAAAATAAGTCATATACTACACATTTTGCGTTAATACTTTCGATACATTTTGAAACAAATAACCCAGGACACTCCTACTAGCATGGAAACAACGCCATAATATTCGTAATCGGCTTGGAACCTTTTAAGCACCCTTCTGATCTGCAATTCAGTGTTGTTTCAAATTAATCTCAACTTTATGAATTTATGAACTTTGGAATTATGAATTTCAGTTTAAAAGCTTTTTATGTTGGAAGAAGTATTTAACAACTGTGTTTACATTTAACAACATATTTAACTATTATACAACTTTAGTATCCATACACTGTTTTCAGTAAATGTCAAAGTAACAATCAAGTCATTCATCGGTTTGCATGAGACATGAATACGAAGCAGTTTCTTCTGATTCAATATCCTCAGCAATTTCCACATCAACATCGGCCTTTCACTGCCAATATCCGTCAGAAATCACGGCTCCAGACACATCTCTACTGGGCCCGAGCACTTATAATAAAGTGCAAGTGGACACGATAAGTTTCTAGAATATTAAAACCTGCCCGTTTTTCAGCCAAATCTTGTTATTGGGAAAGATACGTTTATCAAATATCATCCTATCTTGTGGCAGCCTGTTGTAAATTTCTTAGCCTGTTGTAGGTCTAAAATCTAATCGTTGTTTTGTATCTTGCAAACTAAACTGTTGTCAGCCATTTCCAGGTTGCGTTGGAAATTTGTTTGAGGGTTTCGGTTGAAGAGTCCCACGGTATTGGGGTTCTAGTAAGTCATTTCAAATTTCCCTTTATAGCCGCCCTGACTTAGGAATAGACGGCAAACCCCAATCATGTCAAAAAAGTACTAAATCACTATTTGAGATGCCGACCACTCATCATGAGTATTTTAAAGGCAAATGTGTGGTGAGGGATAAGTGTGATTGGTAGTTATGAGTGTAGTCTTGTTACAAACTAAGGCCGACTCTTCCTTAGAATGGGTCATTAATTAATAGCCCAATGAACCAATGGAAATTCAAGGACCAACGGCTTAACGTGACTTCCGAAACACGCAGGTGATGGTCTGATATGTTTAAACGAAGTATTTAAAGTACTTTAACACTGTAAAACATGTGCCAAAGCGCGCGATAGAAAATGGTCATCTGTTTAAAAGTTACAGTGGGAGTATTTTAAATAATTCGGAATGGACTTAATGGTCACAAGATGTAGTGAAAAGAGAGGTTATTTGTCAAACGGTTACTTTCATATACTCGTATAGTATTATTGATTAGAAGTGTAAACAAAACACGTGGAGGTTTAATGAGTCGAAGAGAACGATTAAACTTGCCGTTTCCAGTACCCTTGAAAGAAAAACATTGTCTTATCCATAGACAATACCCACCTATAAATCCAATCACTGGCTGGCGAAATCTTTTAAGATGTATTAGAGTACCTAGGTTAAAGATTACGTTGTCTTGCATGTTACAAACTCATCAATAAAGTTGTAAACGTTATACTGGATAGTTGATTCAACATATCGTATTACCATTGTTACTCAGGTATAACACACATACGACGAATAAACATTAATACTAATGATACAGGAAAATGATTGGATCCAAAGTTGAATGTTGATCAAAGTACTGTAGAACTACTATGGAAAATGGATCTTGTAGCTATTAGTGAATCAATATTGTATGGTAGATCCAATATCACAAAGCCTCTGTTGGGAATTTAGGTTTATTGAATTATTGAACAGTCGAGTGATGAACTTCTAGCCATTGCACCAGACACACCAGCTGCTGCTATACGCTTATTGCCATTGTATATCAATTTGTGTCTCCAAAATACTGCTGTTTAGGGCATAATATGTCAACTAAATTTCATTTCGATGTCTATGTGTTTGAGTCAGCTATTTTGTCAATCGAAGTTTAACCTGTCAAAAAAGATAACACTAATGATAATTATTGATTAAAAGTTAAGCAACACCAAACTCTTGTTTCGAAAATTTGTCAATGCAATTCGTAATCAAAATTGTCAAAGTACTACAAAACTCATATATAACTATCATTTGCAGGGTGAGTTTTAAATGCCCCCTGCTTTTGAAAATGGAAGTATTTTTAAATTCCCCTTTTAGGAATGTTTTTATTGGACCCTGAAGTTTGTTTTAACAATCTTTGCCCACCCCATCCAAAAACCAGGGGAGGTCCCCAAAACCACAACTCCCCACTTTTGTGGTACTTCAAAGAAAGAACTTAAATACAAATTTTACGACGGAAGGAAAAATTGTTTATCTTGACTCGTTTTTGTAATATTCATTTAAAGAATAAAAGAATCAGGTTTAAAATGCCACTTAATTTATACGATCAGTTTTATAAAATGACAAATTTTCTTGAAAATCCTGAGGGAAACGTTACAATCCTATAACATAATCCCATAAAGTATTTTGAAGAAATTTTCTCTTCAAAAATTTAAATGAAATGTAGCATTTTAAACCTGATTTCAAATATTAAAAACAAATCAAAATCTAAAAATTTGGGGCCTCCCCGGTTGGTGGTGAGTACGTCAAAACAAACTTTACAATTATATAAAAACATTCCCAAACAATTTTTAAAAATATTTCTTTTCAAAAGTTATGGTAGGTGGGGGGCAAAACTCACCGTCTTTTAATAAACTCATAAGACGAAATTTTGAACACCAAATAAAGAACTTTTGGTAAAAACAAATTGATACGATTGAGGATTTGTATCAAGCTGTAGGAAGAAAACATATTTTGATATAAGGCATTTTGATATAGATCCGTATTTTCTATATACCAAAATATATATATAACAAATATACCAAAATAAATGCATACTAAGTATTGATGAATAAATTCATTATTTTGCAAATGCGTAAGACTATGAAACTGGTAAAATTGTATTTTTTAAATAATTGTATAAATAAAACGCCATAAAAATCCAGTATAATAAAATATTCAGACAGGTTTTTATATAAGTAAGAAGACGATTTATTCCATATTATCATATGCGCAGTCACTAACAAAATGTCTCTTCGCCCGAACAGGGACTTGAACCCTGGACCCTTAGGTTAAAAGCCTAATGCTCTACCGACTGAGCTATCCGGGCTGATGAGACGCGCGCGTTGCCGTGCCAATTTGAACAGCACACTTCGCTGAGCGCATGCGCGAGTTGCTACCGAACTGCTCATTACACTAGATTACGTAATTGCCACTTCAACTGTCAAACTCAACACACATTCACGCTTGTTTATTCACTAGTTAAACATTGTTCTAATTGCTAATGTATTAGCTAGTGATGACGCTGTGTGTTTTATGCAGACTTTCGTATAAATCGTATAGGTAGTAATCTGTAATATAATGTAGATAACTTCTTGCAGCCCATGCACTTGATGCGATACATTATGTGAGTTTTATACTCTTACTGCATTCTAAATCCCCTCTGTTATATTTTTCATTACTCTACCTTTTTGGCTATTTTAAAGTTGACATTAAAACTACGTCTTTATTTCAACACGGTTTAAAGTTGGTTTTGTGTCTCAACTCTCAACTGTACCACGGTGATAATATATCTTTGACGGATGCAACTGGAAGAATAACAAAGTTGATTGTATAGCTGCTAGTAACAAAGTGTAAACAAGTGCAACAATACTAAACTTTCAAAACGTCATACAACACAAGCGAGATACAGCCTAGACACATGCATATTCGGTAATGTCGGGTCACTGCCCACTGGTGATATGTGCAAGTTTAAACCAACAAACAAAGCTACGTTTGCATCAGACAACAGTCGCTGGAGTTCAGGAAGCAATTAATGTTCAAACTGTATTCGCTCTGTTTCTGAACTGCATGTCATGAGCGCAGAGTGATTAGCTTTATCCTGCCTGATCCTGTGTGTCAATTTGTTTGTCAAACAGCTGGATAGTTATTACTTAAACAAATAGTGGATCTGAAATTGACGTTTAAAGTTATTCAGAACCATAGAGTATAAAGCGTCCACAGAAGTCCAATGGGATGGGAGAACGTTTCGAAATTTGGTAGTCAAATCTTAACTGTTGTACCAAATTTTAAGACAAGTCGGAGTATTTCGACTAGGCGGCATGGTTGATGTTTGACTAATAAAACACTTCTGTGCCACCCTGTACATTCAATGGTAGTATTTAACAAAATAAACTATAAAAGTTGTAAGTTCAATCCGTACCAGCCAGGTCATAGGCATAAAGAAAAAATCCATTTATCGAGCTTATAAGATTTACGCTTGCATTAGGCATAGAACTGACTTCCTCACATAACCTCTTAGAGACATGCCATCTTGTGCTTTCAAACTCAACCTTGAAAATCACAACTAATTTAGCCTATTAACTAGTTCTACACTGCAACATTGTGTACATAGCCTAAGTAGGCTTCCTGTGTAGTCCTCATTAATTGGCTTTTTGCAATATTTACATTGTCAAACGTTTCGCTAATTTTCCAATGGAGTTTCCCCATTGAACTCTACTAAAGTCTCTACTGGTACCTTAGTTGTCAGTAATGATTCCGGCCTATGACATAAGTAAAATTTAAATAGGGTAAATTAAAAATCATCTTGCAGGAGAACCTAACCTAGCCTAACTTTGAATATAGCCTAGTTTTGTTTTGGTTCAATCCCACTCGTATGATTCAACTCCAACGCAAGATCATGATGTGGTATGTACTAATCTGTGTTGTTTGAACATAGAGTATGGTTGACCAGTAGTGTCAGGGTAGCAGGAGATATATCACTGTCCGTACCTTCTGTATTCTGTCTGCGTCAACATCATTAATCAGTTAGATTGTCATGTAGGCTGCTGGCTGTCCAGTGTTTCATAATGCCTGATTCCACAATTTGCAATACCATGGTAGTTTGGTGGATTTGGCTTGCGGAACGGGCAATTTCACTCAATAGATGACTTATATAGTACAGCTTATTGTACAGCTTATTGTACAAGTTAATTCACTCTAAATGAATCACCGTGATGACATTTATGCAAGGAATATTTTCGAACCTACTTATTATTGTGTTCAAACAAGCATGTAGGCTAAAATAAAGCGTGCTAAAATTTGAAAAGTAATAATTTTACCACAGTCTGTCTGTGTGATGACTATTCATGATTGAAACTGTGCTGAGGTGTTCAGAATGTTTCCTTGATTAAAAATACAATATACATTCTCATTTAAGGCCAATTTAAATGGTTATTTAAAACTGACAATACGCCGTATTCGAGGAAACCATTTTTGTCAACAACATGCACAACATGTAACAATTCCTATGAAACTTACTGAACCACCTATTGCCTACTACATCATACTAGCTACACATAATTATCATTTTTATTTTAGTTCTTAAAATCTAACTTCACATATATTTTTCAGTATTTTATCTTCCTAGTTAGTAGTTTGTTAAGTTCATGTCTTATTTTTAAAGGTGGGTCCAAACGAAAAACCTGTCCTATTGTAAACCCTTAGGAAAAACAAGCAATAAAGAAACGAACACTTTGACGTCATGAAATGTTATAGCGATTAGCGAATATTTTCCAAACAGTTCCTGGCTACACTCAACTGATTGTAGTATTCTTTTACGAAGCTTATTACAGAAGAATGTAACTGAAAATGCATTTCCGTCTTTGTCGGATGCACACCGGTTGCCACCGGAACTGCTGCGGGTTTATCCGCTCCCTGCTAACCTACACGCGACAACCTACTTTACCTTCAATTTACCTTCACATTAATTCATTGTATTTACTCAGCCCCGAAGTGTTATGTGACACTGCGGCAAACGCGTCAATCGACGTTGTCGATTGTGTAATAAACAAAATAAATAATTTAATCATTAATCATTTAATAAAGCATTTAATCATTTAGTGCGTCCAGCTCGGTCGCACCTCACTGGTCGTAGCTAGGGACACTGCGCTTCACGTCAATATGTCAGTCGTATCGTACCCCAGTTTTTAGAGAGACGCTTTGCGACTTCCGAATTAGAGGAATCCACCGGAAGAGCACGGGGCTTAGCTAATATAAGACGTATTAGCTGCTACTGCCAATAAGGCTACCACGAAGTCTCAAAGATACCATTAATTACAGTAGGTTGACCGATTTTGGTGATCGAATTCGATTATGTGCTGTTAAGGTGTCTGTCTGATAGTGTATACAATTGAATTTCGAGGAATCATTGAATTCTAATCTAGTAAGTCGAATCTCGAATTTGAATCTGATTGTAAATTACCAAAGGTCACAAATCTAAGTAACTGATTGAGCGTTGGTTACATAGTTCGACTATGCCTATAATTATTTTTGCCGAGTAAAACAGCTGTTAAATGTGATTTAACATATTATCATTTCGGTATATTAAGTTGTCAGCTTCATGAGTCAGCTTTTGTACTCTATAGGCTGGAACCCAATAGGAAATTTTTAAACAACAGTAAAATATTAGGGAGCAAAAATTATACCTATAACGCTAGATCGTTTATGCATTGCCTTCTAGAAATAATTATTAAGTTAAGATGTGGAAAAACGCACAAAATGTATATTCACACCATGTTTTGTTGTTAAATGATTAAGTCATATCAGGTTTTGAAGTTCTAATAAAGAATGTCCACGCGTTTACAATTTATATTGTAACAGTAAGCTTGTGTGGTTTGTTCGAAGTAATTTATTGTTCTAATTAATCTCACCACGAATATTTTGTAGCGTATCGGTTTGACAGAATCTGTGATTTTTTATTTGCTTTTCATAAACTAACAACCTATTGTCAAAAAACACACTTAACTCGTAATATAAATACGTTCAACAATCACACTTGTTCATGATTAGTTACAAATGAGTTAAGTTATGCCAGGAGGTTACACGAAATTGTTAAATCAAGGCCTCGACTTCTAAAGATTTTGTGGTAGGCTAAAGAAAAGTTATATGAAAATCATGAATCAGTCCCATAATAATCCTGCTATTTGCCAAAGATATACGATTGAACATTCCAGCGGGACATTTCTCACGCTGTTCACTCATTACGAATGCAGAGAGCGTCCGCGCGATACGCTTCAAGATAATCGTAACCTAATATTTTCGCGCTGGAAGTAATCACGTTACAGCTCCTTTCCCCAAGAGTATCTTAATAAACAACTTCTCCCTAGAATAGTTTAATACAAATTTAACGCAATACGAATAAAATTTGTTTTTGACACTTTAAAATGTCCTATTGTCGGTTGATGGAGAACACAAGAGTGAGTTTTTCAATTACCCTGGGGGTAAAACGCACATTTTCTATAGAGGAAAGGACAAGAGTGATCGAATGTCGTCACTTTGGTTGAGTGGGAATTGTCAGCCGAATGCTGCGGACAGAGTCCATTGTCTGGTGGCAAACAATTCATTCATTGATTTCGCGTCCAGTCAATAGTATCAGTCCTGCACATACTCTTATGGTGTAGTGACGGCTTTTTAACCTAAATTACTATGCATCTAATATAATAAACATATCTTGAATAGCTTATTCTTGTTTGGTAATTATAACGTGCATATCGTTTCAAACTTGCTAATAATAAACTTGTACTCACTTAGACCTTTTAAATAGTAGTAGCAATAATTAATCACAGGAACAATTATATGGAAATTTGAATTAACAGCAACACAAAACTTATGACCCGTACAATACAATGTAACAAATCAAATTGAAGTACTAGTAGTTTTGATCCAAGTACTACGTAGAATTTTGAAATACAATGGGTTCGTTGTTCACTAAATAATTTCTTGGAAAGAAGAATGATTTCTTGCCACATTTTAACCATCACATAGATAATACAGACATTAGAACTAATCTGAGTTGTGTTATACTAAAAAAATGAGAATGGATATGTTAACAATAAAACAAAAAGGTAAAAAATTCTTTTCTAACATAAAATATTAAAACCATGAAATGTTTACCTTTGGTTATTACCTCCGAGCAAACAGCTGTGTTGAGGTTAACTTGAACAAGGCTTTATAAACATTATTCTTATGTGTTTAACAACTGTGGATTTTAAACTTATTTCAGAAAACTTATTTGTGGAAAATTAGGTTATCATCTTAAAAAAAGGTTTTTGGTTTGGCAGATGTTTTCTCTTGTTTGTTTCATTAAAAACTATGTGGGTATAATTTCAATCTTATAATGTTATTTTTCCATTAGTGCTTCCGTTTGTATTAAATGTATGATGAATGTGAAAGGGCGCAAACAAAACAGTTTTTAAGTTTATACTGTATGCAAAATAAAACAAAAGCCAATATTTTAAACAAAGTTTGCTTAAAATAAAACAAACTTAGTATTATGTACTGTATTGGCTTTTCTTTAAATTGTATTGCTAACTTTATACTTATCAGGTTACAGCTGTTGGTAGTTGAAATAGGATTTAAGTTTATAGGAATAGTTATATGTTAATAGTTTAAAAATAAATGAATATTTCTCTTTGCCACCGTACATCTGAAACAATCTACTAGACCGTCTGAAATGGCAATTTAAAAATGTAATAACGGATTTTTACTATTTATATTTAAATGTTTAAGCTCAAAAGAGTTATTAATTTTCCATATTCGTATTAAACAACCTCGTGAAAGGTGTAACAAAAAACATTTAAACTTCAATTAAGCTTATAATAGGATTTATGCGTTTAGTTGGATTCCGCTCGGATGCAAACAAATGTTTCAAAGTACAAAGCATCTCTTGTTGACACAAATTCTATTCAACTTGGGAACAAACAAAGCTAAATGTCAAACAAAACTCAAATTTATTCTGAGTAAAAGCTAAGTTGTTGGCTTTGAAACCACAAACACTCTCCACATAAGTGTATGCATATGTGAACATTCCAAATTCTTTAACACTTTCAACATTTATTTCAGTATTCAAACACGTGATCTTCACAGTAATGTCCACGCATCTTTTCCATGTGAGACATGTTTCCAGTATTACAGTTTTCTTTATAAAATTAAATTTTACTTTCTAACCTCTTCAGATAAATAGACAATGTCATAAACAAAGATGTTTAATTTATAAAAGAATGTTTAGACGACTATAGGTACCTTATTTAATTCCTAATTATAATTCTTATCCTACAATCGCCAAGAAATTCCTACCGTCAAAACTTAATAAACATATAATTTTTATACCTTAGACTTCAGTCATCGATCAAACTCCAACGCCATTTTATGACGCTCGCATTGAGTACCCTGAAGAGTGAAGGCAGTAAAACTGAGTACTAGATTTAGGAAAGATACTTTTGGAGGATTATTTAGTTAATAAAACTGTAGACAACTTGACTCTTGTACTTTTAATAAGTTCGAAATTTGAATCAATGTAAAACTTTGGAAATGTTGAATGAAAAAGGCTTTAATCTGTAAGTGGAAAAGTTAAGACTTATAGTCTTATACCACTTACCACGGTTAATATAATTTACAATAAAACCAACCAATTACATTGTTGTACCAAGTGTTGTGTACTGTGTGTGTTTTCTTGTTTTATTTATTTATATTCTTAACTACATTACAGAGATATTTGAGCATTATTTTGAATAAAAGATAAACTTAACTAAAACATAACAAATAAATCTATTTAATATGAAACGTTATTGCATGGCTACATTTCATGAGAGGTACGAGTAGAATGAACCTGGATTTAAGCTTCAAATGCTAATGGATTGTTTGGAGATTTCCAAAACAACTGTTATGAATAGCCTACTCGTGTGTAAGCTGAATTTCATCTACTTCCATAACAGTTCATAACTTTTATAACCTGGATTTCTTGACTCTTTTAAAAATAAAACACATGGTCAGGCTAACCACCCGGCCCTGGTATCTACCAAAGCAGAATCCCAGGACTTTTATTGAATATTATATAACAAAAGATTTGTCCTAAAATTAACAATAATAAAACAATTAAACTAACAATGTGCAGTGTTGTTCTCTCAGGGAATCTTTTCACACAGTCTCTTTCGTCTTTGGTGATGGCGATATTCTTGTAATCTCATCCTCTCGTCATGGGTCCGTTCCACAGGGTCACGATGGTCCAGATGTATTCCATCACCTGTCGTTGTTATGTTTATATAGTTTACGTCCATTGTGTTTCCAGTGCAAGTCCAGCGCCCACTACTCTCCAGTATTCATTCACACGTTGTTGTTGAAATTGTTCAGAACCCTACCATCTTCGACTGGAATTAAAATTTATGAGTTTGCAAAAATCAAGTTGCTAAGGAACGAAATTATAAAGCAATTAAAATTAAACACATATAAATACCTCATTGTCTGTAGGTCCTAAAGATGTGTTATATAAAGCTTTGAGGCTAAATCTTAATAGTTGAATATTTATATATTGTGACATCATTAGGCCTTGCAATTTCATACTTCAAAATTAACTAGAAAGTTAAAATATTTTCATGTCTTTAGTGTGTACTCAATACAACTCGAATTTAAAATTTTATTATATAATTTGAAGAGACTATCTTTACTGTTCTATCAATTGACATTCCGTTACTATGGAATAGTAAAATTGATTTTATTAAGAAATATAATTATATTATTTATGTTTGTATTTATCTTTCATTCTTCAGCGGACCTGTGGTGGATTGGTATCACGCGCGACTCGGAGATCAACACTCCGGAGGCGTAAGCTCGATCTCCACAGTCACCGCTAGCAATTTGTTAAGTTCGTTACGGTAACACCTCTAGTCAAGGTCGGGGTTGAGTGGTAGAGTGGACTTTGTAGTCAACTCACCACGTTAATCAAGATACATTTTACATTTTGTATCTGTATTATAATAGGGGTACATTCAATCCAAATACTGTTGACTATAATAACTGTTAAATAAATGATCGCGGTTTCTAAACTTAAGTACATGACACTTGGCACGAGTGATCTTCATAATCTTCATAATGTTGTGATCTCTATAAGACATTGCTCTTAGTTAGTTTGCTCCTTAGAATTGGACCGGGGTCAAAGTTTTAAGAGCCCCCAAATACTGTGAATTAACCGAATTATAATCAACAAATTGAACAACAAACCCTAATAAAAAGGATTCAACTTTACACAGGAGTTCATTTCGTAGATGTGCAATAAGATGTGGAAATAACATGAGTAGAATAACTCAGGAGGCGTCAAGTTATTAACAGAACTTTCATCTTATTAAAATATGATAGACGTCTGCCGGCTGTCAGATTTAAAGCAACAATAATAATAATTCACTGCTTATCATGGCTTCTCGAAAATCAAAACAACTTTGCACAACTGTTCTCCATAAGGTCCCAAGCACTGAGGCCTTTGGCACACCCCATGGCCAGTACAGTGGACTTGTTGCAACAAGAACACAGAAAATGCTTTCTGTATTCTCTGAGATGCGATCGTCAGTTCTAAACTATTCGACTAAGTCTGCGGCACCTGTACACCGTAATTTGAATACGTATAATTTCGGTAGCTTGAAGTGTTTGTTTTATTATTTCCATTTTAAATAGTAAAACTAACATTTGTACATAAAAATATACCTTAACGTTCAGAGTAAAATTTTTAAATTTGTTTGTGGTCACTTACAAAAACAAAATTAAAACCGTTTTAATACGCTGCAACATATCAGTATAAGAAAAGAACTGTTTTTACAGTTATTACAGGTCATTTCATTTTATGTTCTTCCTTCTGGAAGAACATTGATCAAAAGTTGACAACCTTTGTCGAAATACATCTCTTTTTGTGGTATTAATGGGAAATTGTTCCTCAGATCAACTCTGACCTTTAAATTGTGGCATTGCCTCCCACCGAGGCGAGAGAGGGAGGGAGGGAAATGTGGCGGGAATTGTTGTGTCCGCAAGGTTGGCAGCAGTTACTCCCCCTATCTCAGCTGATGATAGTTGCAGGGCAGAACGCCGCGTGCCGTGATAGTTCACAGTCTATTGGTGAATTCAGTGCTATAACAAGTGTTAATTTAAATGTTTATGTTTTTAGTTCCCCACTGATGTTAGTGCAATGTATACTTAGAAGGAATAGTGATTTTAAGGTAGAACAGTTTGTATGTTGGTTAGAAAATAGGCGTTGACGAGTACGTATTGTTTCAACTTTTGAAATAATAATGTTGTTGTTGTCTTGATAAGTGTCGTGATGAAATGAAATTACCTTATAATTAACCTAAGCATTGCAGATTGAGTGTAAGGCAAATAGCATGATAATGTTGAAAAGCTAATGTATAGGCTTAAAGGTGTTTTATTTAAAGTTTGTGTTAGAACTTTTAATACCAAGAATATTGATACAAGTATTAAACTGCTCATCACAAACTAAATACTTAAAAATAAAATATTGCTATTAATACTAGAAGAAGTTCTGGGTAACCAGGTATTGATTGCTTTAGGACAATACAGCAGCGTATCCACGTGCCTTTATAGCACCA
>CM032063.1:27516163-27528248 GCA_018831715.1 Matsumurasca onukii
TACTAGTGTCCAACCACTTTTTAGTGCTGCCAGGTTTCATGAAAACCTTTTAGTGTCCACTCTATTCACTAGTAGTAATTGAGTTTTAAACAGGTCGCATTAGTAAAGATGTTACTTATGGCTGCCGGGGACGGGATTGGGTGCAGGTCTGAATGATGGTCCGATTCCAGTTCCAGGCAGCCATTAGTAACATCTTTTACCAATGCGGCCATTGTTGGTATATTAAGTGATTTAAAGTTATACCGTTATAATTTAGGTATTTTTGATAACATTTGGTAGTTTCATCTATAATTAACTGTAGGAAATATTCTAAAATATGAAAGGGTGCTACCTAGTTAGAGGCCGAATAACACTGTATCTGCCATAAATCAAAATTCTTCAGTGAACAACCTATACGTATATTTCATCACTTCAGGTCCTAAAGTGACACTTTTGATATGAGCCAAGTTTAACATCCCAGGCGTAGCCGAGGACGTTAAATGACCGAGGGTCAAAAGACAATTTTGGGGACGAGTGATAAACGATAATTTTGTCATGATGCAAGTAGAAGGAGTGGTTAAAATGGTTAGTTAATTTAAAAACGTTTTGTGAGAGAGTTATAGTCAAAAGTTAAGGCTTTTTTATTTTCAATGTTTTGTAAAACAGCTGTTCATTTGATTTACCATTGCCAGTGTTATGATTCGATATTAAATTGACAATCGCATCAATCCAAAGTTAAATTACCTTTAATTTAGATTGATATTCACAGTTTAGTCGTTATGGACTATAACAATAATTGAACAAATCATTCTTACGACAAACTCGTTGAACCAGCGGATGTCCATGCCATAAAAGTATTCAATGTACAAACAATACTTATTTAATTGAGTGTAAAGTATACCTTTAGCACAGTCAATACTTCAGTCTAAAGCAGCTGTTTTCAAAGCAGAATGACAAAAACTACCGTTCTCAGCCAAACAAAATGTAAAGTTGGGTTTTCCGGCCTTAGGTTATTCTAACGTTTGCTCAGCCAACAGTGACTTTGGATGAACAAACCTTCTTCCCTGCATTTTAATAAAGGAACTACGATCCTGTGTAAGACCCTGTAAGTTAAGACAATATTAGTAATGCCTATAGCTACTGCAACAACAACCAACTACTCTGCTGGTTCAGTTTATTTGTTTTGCCTAAAGTTATATTTCATACTTTAAAAAAATTTATATTTAAATACTTTTTAAAGGACCATTTTGTTAATAAAGTTAATCATGTTAGTTTCTTTGTGTGAATCCACAAAACCCCAACAAGCTTTTTTACGCTGAACTGAAAGCAAAAAAAAGTTACGTTTGCTAAAACTCTATGGTCAAAATCAAACGCTTGGAATCAATACGCGGAACATGCGGGTTGATTTTGTCAACATGTCACCCGGATACATTACATCGATCTTACCAATGAACTGCAAAGCAATTTCACTGTAGTGTGTCCATTCATATATAGTTAGATTGAAAACAATATGAATCTATTAATAAGTTAGGTAATCAGAATATTTTTTGGGTTATTATTTTGTTATTTACTTGTGTGGCTTTATAGAAAACTGGTATCCAGAAGAATTAGCAGTAGGTTTTGCAACTAACTGTGATAAATAGTACATAAATGATATCCAATGAGTAAGGTTTACCTAGAAATCTGTTTTATATCAATTTCTTTTACTACAAGCCTATATAAAAAATGAGGCCTACTTTTACTTAAAACAATGTATTATAGTCCTTATTTATTTACTAACTCTTTTATTATTCAGACTTTTAAGAATAGAGTCAAGCAATTTTTTAGATCAGTTCAACTGTGTATTTAAACTATAAACATAACACACTGAAGAATGAATAAATAATAATAATCTAACAAAGCTTTTGGAACATATGATAAACATAAGTAAATTGGTTATTATTTAAAACCCAAAATACTATATATATATAATATTAAACATCTCCCTTAAAAGCAACTTTCCTCCTTATGAAAATAGATTGAAATTGTTTTCCTTTTTCTGTCTGCACTATATATGACCTAGGTGTTTCAGTCAGTTTTACAATCACAGCTGGTTCCCAGTGTTGTTTTCACATTCTTGCACAAAAAACCTAATCATTTTCTTTGAACACTGATCGCTTTTGCAAGTCGTATAGCGATTTTTGATACTTTTCATTTGGTCTCGTATCGTTTGATGTGGAATTAGTATGTGGTTCCAGTCTGTGGTTTGGTAGAGGTAGTTGACCCAATACTCTGCCCATCAGTAGTTGAGCTGAGTATATTCAAGTCCTACAACACTATTTCTGTAGTTACAGACTCAGGTTTAGGTTCTACTCTGATTCTGAGAAGTCTTGATAAGCCTTTAGCTATACCTACCCTTTTCTGCCAAGCCTGGAGGATAGTTAGGTTTGTAGTTTGTATTTGAAGTTCCACTGTTTCGCAAACTCATGAGTCGAAAGGCATGTTGTTAGCCAATTATACAGCAGAATCCAAATCTACAACATTGCACTAGTGCATTTTCAGCAGAAAACGTTGCTATTAATTTTAAATTTCTAACCGAAGTGAATAATAATCAATCAGTATCAAATAGGCTTTTTCCACCACATTCGCAATATCTGTGGCAACTTTCAGAAAAGGAACATTTGGTATCGCATGGTGAGTGGTTCTTTATGTTTGATCTTCTATATTTTACAGATATTTAGAGTCAACCATGTTTTTTCACTACTGCTCGAACTCCGGCCAGTAATAGAAGTTAGAGATAATGGAATTCATTTTAGATTCCCAAGATGGGTTTCATGCAACCGATTGGTAATCAAATATCTTAATTTTTTTGGTATTATTATACGGTGTTTGTAGTACAATAGTCCATCATTCAGTTCAATGTCAGCTCTGATTTTAAATAATGCTTAGTTGTGATAAGAGTTGGTATGAATGTTTCAGAAAGTCAACCATGCCCAATAAACTCTGTAACCCTCTTTCTTTTTTGTAGATTCTAAACCTTGATTGGACTTTTCGATCGGGGCGCATACCATCTTTGCCAAATATAACCCCTAAATACTTTATTTCGGGTAAACAGTACTGGAACTTATTTATGTTAAATTTTATATTCAAGTTTCTGGCTCGCTCAAGGACTTGGGTATCTTCGTCGTTTTCTTCTTTAGAGTCGACGCATGCAATAAGTCATCGAGTAGACTGTTACTCCAGGAATATCTATAAAGTATTTTGCCACGCATTTATGAAATAGTTCAGGTAGATTACTCAAACCAAATGGACAACGTAAAAAACGAAAGGTTCCAAATATTGTGCTAAATTTCAAATTGTTAGATTTGTCATCCAGTTTGACGATAGAAACCATCTTTCAAATCTAAGATACTGTAAAATTTCTTATTTGCTAATTTTTGGGAATATCTCGTCTAGGAATTGTGTATCTTTCTCTAACTAAGGTATGTATTTATTTAAGTTTTGTGGGTCAATACAGATTCTTAATGAACCATCAGGCTAACTATAACTACATTTGATACCCACTTACAGGCCTATTGACTTGTTCAATTTTACCTTTTTTTAAAAGATCATCAAGTTTCTCTTTAAACTTTGAGTAATTTTAACGGATTGTCGAGCTGAATTAGCTTGAGGTAAATGCTTTTATTAGCTTGATAGAACACTGATCAGGAAACATCCTAAGCCATTAAATACGTCATCGTATTCTATGCATAAATTTTGTTTGTCGCCAGGAAATGCATTGCAATTAGTTTTGTCTAGGTTATCAAGTCTTTGATGAGCCCAACCTACTGTATGTTTCTTAAAGCCCCTAAAATAGGTGTAGAGCTACTTTTACAACAACGAAATCAATTACATCAATTTTCGTGTTTGTTTCTACTTGACTGTGATTTCACCTATTGGTATTATCTTGAACCCACCGTACGCTTCCAGTTGTATCTTACTTTCGTAGGCTACAAACTAAACTAGAATTTTAATCAGCTCATAAGGTAACACATTTACCTTCAGCACCTGTATCAAGTTTGAAATTGATGTTAAAGTGTTTATCTAAGAGTTATTTTTGAACCATACCTTTGCTGAATGGTATTTACCAGATGTAACTGAGTCAATCAACTCTGCTTGTGTGCTTTCTTTTGCCTCTTGATGTTCAGTTGATATTGTGTGTAGGTTGGACATGTCCTTTGTGGTTGACTTGCAGAAATCGTCTCTTCAAACAAACGTAACTGAAGTGGTTTGGCTTTTTGCAGTAATTACACATTTTTCCTAGTGCTGACAGTTCTGATTATAATTGTGAATCTTTTCCACATCTTGTACATTGGTTTTAAATTATGCAAATTGTGATTTGTTTTGGTTTTATCTGGTCAGTACATTCATGTACTGTGACACTTTCTTTAGCTTGCCAATTTTCAAGTTTGTTTCAGCTCAATACTTGCAATGTTCAATAATTTGTCTAATGAGGCATCGTCTCAGCAAACGTTCCTTCTGTTTCTTTAGGAAAAAATGCCTAGAGCTATTTTGTGCTTTCATCAGTTTAGACTCTGATCTCCAAAAAATCACAACTTCTAACAGTATGTCGTAAAATTAGCCAAGAACTTGTCAAACGGTTCTCCTTCTAATGCTTGTCTGCATGAAAATAAAGTTGAAAACATCCATGATTTCATTATTTTTTTGGTGCAGTATTTTCCAAGCTTATCAATTATTGATTGTACAGTTATCATCTTTAACATTTGTAGTTAAAGAGTTGTGTATAGTTGCAAAGCATCCTTCCCATTAGGTTTTCAATCTTGGTGATCTGTACAGCGTTGGACTTCTTTTGTTGTTTCCGTTGCCAAAAAGTAATTTTCAATGTCTTCTTTAATTGCATTAAATTTTCAGGCACAAGTCTGTTAACAAATCATATATCTGGTTTATTGAACCCATGGATTGCTTAGTCTGAACCAGTTATTTTCTCAAAATTTCACTGCAGCCATTCTTTTATTATTTAGACTTTTAAGAAAATAGAGTCAAGCAATTTAGATCAGTTCAACTGTGTATTTAAACTATAAACATAACACACTGAAGAATGTATAACAATAATAATATAACAAAGCTTTTGGAACATATGATAAACATAAGTAAATTGGTTATTATTTAAAACCCCAAAATACTATATTATATAATATTTAAACACTAACTGTGGTGCCAAATGCATATAACGTTTACATGCAACCAATAGATTTCTCCATTTTAGTTGCTTACGCCGATATACGTACAGTATAGTCATACTTTAAAATAACTGACTACTGATTGAAGCAGCACTTGTTTAAATACTAAGGTACATAATGTCTGAAACCAAACCTCATATACACATATGTCTGTAATAACAGTTCTTTTTCAAGGATTTTTCAACTGGATTAATCAAAACGACAACCAATGGGGCTATTGTACTTTCTTTGTTCAAGCAAAAGCTAAGGTTAGTTTGTAAGATAATTATTGGAGGTTATCGTACAGAAAAAACATACTTTGTTTGAAAGTACCCATATTTAAAATAAGTGTACTGTCCCAAAATGTAATACAAATGTTATACAAAATGTAATAACCCTTAAGATGTTTTAAGGTTATTAGAAATGTAAATGCCTTTTAGTCGCTGAATTAAATATATCAAAAATTGATTTAATGTTAAATGAATAAAAGCCGGTTTTGGAAAGAGGATAAGTTGCGTTTAATTGACATCATCTGCTTCAGCAGCGCTGCTGTAATTGGCTGACTAACTGCTGCTGATGGACCTCTCTTTCATTGGTTTAAGTGGCTGTTTTCTATATTTACGAGTACCAAGACTGACCATTGTAATATAATTTTAAATTACTGCACGCTATATCTTTTTTAAATTTGCGTTGGACAAATTTATTTTAATTAATTCAAACCTAAAAACTCAAACAATTACACCATTACAGTGCAATAGTAACATTAACCTACCTACATACATTGAGGTAAAAGCAGTGCCCGTCACTTGTCCCAAGCGTGGTAAACAATTGAACCCTTGAAACCGTAATGCGACTGATAAGAGGACGACGACCCTTGACAAAACAAGCCGGGTAAAACTTGTAGATAACAGAGGATATGTGAGGCATATTTGTATCATGTGCTTTGGGAAAATGTTGTAACGATTAAAATATTGACCAAAACTATTAGCATCAGAAAACCAGAAATAACTGCACAATCCGGAAACAATAAACTTAAAGGTTAAACTTAACGAGTTTTTTTCTATAATATGACAGTTCGTGTGGGCTTTTACACATGTAATAAAATACGAATAGTTCATTCGTAGTGACATTGTATGAAAACAAACGGGGCCGAACACCGTATCAAAATGAACTAAAACTGGCTTCTAGATAAAGATGCAATCAGAATAGGGACCAAGGGATAATTTGAAGGGGTCCCAAACTTACTTCTTCATTTGGCCTAATTGGTTCTCTCAACTGACCTCTGACCTTTTAAAATTCATTTTCAATATAGGTAGAATGTTATCTATCGTCCAACACTGATAAATAAATAAAGTCCCAAGATTACAGTTACTTAAAGTCCATGAATTGTTTGTGTAATATATAATTATTATTTATACATATTAATACATATTACTATACTCTTATTATTAATACATGGACTTTAGTAACTGTAATCTTGGGATTTATTTTACGTCATATTCTGTACTTTATTTGAATAACCTACCACAGATAATCATCCAAAGAAATGCAACCAGTGAGAAACTTAAAACTGTCTATTACTCGCATTTTTAAAGCGGTTATTTATTCCCGTAGTTATTTTATTGCAGAGCTTAACTTTTGATGTTTCGTTGGAGTTTTGCACGTCTTAAAAACATATAAAATTACCTAAGAATTTACATTAATTTTATTGAATTGTGAGCATTTCATTGAACTTATATAGTTTTTTGTTTTACTACACTATCCGTGTGCACCCGTGTTTTGCTACAACAGAGGTTTGAATCTTGTACTGTTATTAAGTAATGTACATAAAGTGTTTATAGGACATAAAGACAAGCAAGGCTTTTATAAACAGAATATGTAGGTAACTCTGTATGTCACTCTTCCGTCAGATAAGAAATTAGATCACTGGTTTAGGCACTGAGGAAGAAATTGCAAAGCAAAAACGAGCTACTATACTTATACTTCTACCGTCTCCCCCACCAAACCCCATTCTAAAATTTTAAATGTAAGAAAAAGTACTTTACTATCTAAAAAAAAAATCTATTCAAAATTTAAAATATCTAGGCCTAGTAGTTTTAGGAGTCAGAACAAAATCTTTTATGAATACATACATATTGAACAATGATATTTCTATTTAACACATTTTATAAACAAGGGATAAAGAGGGAAAGTACATGACGTTTTTAAGGGCTTAACGTGTTGTTGTCATGGAAACGGCTGCGTGCTTTCGATAACACCGCAGATCACGAAAAATGCCTTTCTAAATATTCGTGAGTTCTGTTGTTATGTTATGTTTTATCACCTACATTTAGAAAAATAATCCAATCTGGATCCAACCTACAGTCCACATCCATGACACTACAAAGACCCTATTTTGTTTCATCCTGAATGAAAAGTTTTACTCAAATAAATAAATATTTCGTTAACAAAATACATTGTATGAAATTCGTCAGGTTTTAAATATTTTAAAAGCTAAAATTTTGTCACTCATTCTTACATCGAGAACTCATTCATACATACAATTTTCACAGTCATATCGACTCATTCATTCGAATTCTCCACTTAAGCATCCGAAGCGCCGGTAGCCATTTCACTAGGTCTCCCCTTGGAACTCGTCTGAACTATAGTGGAAAACGTTTCTTTTAAACGAGACTTGAACGCCTGTGGCGTTGGTGCTTTTATCGAATTTGGCAATTTGTTGACAAAACGCTCCTGCCTGAGAAGGCAAATGCTCGTAAACCACCGTTCTGATGAGTACATAACCCCTAACATTAGATAACTACTCTTAAAGTTTAAAAACATTGTTGTTAAACACTAAAAATAAACGTACAAAACTAAAGTATACACTAATTTTATGAAAAGTTTAGAAAATATTATCGCTTGACGGAAGGTTTTTGAAAGAGAAACTATTTACCGTACTAAATTTGATAAGGATTTATTAAACATCATGGTAAAAAAGCACTTAGAATAATTACTCCAAATATTTAGCTGATGAAAAAGGACAACAGCATAAAATAAAAAGAGTTCGAGCTATGAATAATGTATGATCTCTTCATCTAATAATTTCATTGGTGCTATTAAACTTAAAAGTACAGCTAAGCTTGGTCATTTTGTCACGGTTCATTTTTAGTACAGCTCATTCAATTTCTGTGGATTAAATATAATACACAGAAATCAAACGCTGTGTATAAGATTTCAAATTATTGTATATTAATTTCATTTAATATAAAATATTTGTCATACATCCCATTCCATTGGAAGCACAGTTTCTACTTCTTATCTCAGCGGGATTATAAGTCGTATTCTATTGAATAATAAATTTACTATTTTAAACTAACTTTACGCTAGACAGGAAATAGTCGGTAATTAAATCTACATAATGTGACTTTTCAAGCAATTCAAACTTTGACAAACAGACAGTTAACAAATCCTCCTCTGACTCTAAAACACCTTGAGCTTAAAAACAGCCTTGTGTGGGTTGAAGGGTAAACTAATATTAGAAGGAATGATTCCGAAATATTAGGTGAAGTCTAATGTAATAATAGTATGGTTAAATGATAAAATCAAAATTAACAAAACATGACCAATATATTCAAAATGCACCCGAAACAAACCTAGTAAATTTCACGAGTATACTCAACCATTTAACTGACCTTGTCTACTTGTTAATTAAAACTTTTAAGTCAAATGTAAAACGCAAGATATAGCGTTTGGCTGTATTGTGGAAACTTTCATGAAAATATTGAAGCTCACTGAGGGTGGTGAAATGTTTTCAGTGTTAACCTTACAACAGCTGACACTGTCAATCACTTTATGACACAAAGTCAAGATTGTTCTTTATAACTCATGGCAGAGACATATATTTCTTAAAATATGATAGTCTGCAGATTTTCAGTAAGTGGTATGATTAATGTAACCTTTAACTAACGTAGTCATTTAGACAAGCCTTCAGAGTATAGAGGTTTAATGTTGTTTGTTTATACCGTACATATGTAACATGTTTAAGTGTTTAAAAAAACTTGTTTTGTGAAGTAAACTTAAATTGTTTTAATGTTGTGGGACAATGCAAGCATACGATTAAATTAAAACAAAGAAACACGAAACGTTAATGTTGATTTTTGTCCAAAAGTTGGTAAGATGTCTGATTTTACTTTGGGTACTAGTTGGTAGGATTTAATTGGTCTTTAAAAGTCAATCCTTAACCTCAAAGAATTTTAATTTCATGCTTAACATCTTACACAATTTTGAAACAAGAGACCTGAAATATGTTTAAGGATTTGTCTAACTTCCCAGGTATGGCTCTGAGGTTTGAAGAAACGGAAGCTTGGGATCTCACTTTCTAAAAAATTTGAAACACCTAAACTTATTTGAGGTTCAAGACAGTTGTTATTTGAGACACATGGTATTTTGAAAACACGCGTAGATGTATTCAACCTGAACTCGTTTCCCATGACAACTCATGGTTATCCCTCTGAATCAGATAGCGCATGAAATGAAATGAAATGAAATGAAATGAAATAAGTGCTTTATTTGAGATTTATGAACATGGTTTACTCAAGCAAATAAAAATACACTTTTAGGCTAACGCCTGAAGAGCCGTCAGCTGGGTTGGCATGTTTAATGGCAGAGTAATAACATTAAACGCTGTACGGTTAACCGCTTTACAAAAACAACTTAGTTACAACACAACTATATATACAAAATAATCGCTTTTGAATTATAAATAAGTAATACAACAACTAAAACCCTTCTTTCGGTCCTTTTATTTATAGCACATAATTTTGTTCCTAATTTGAGTAAAAAAGAAAAATTTCAAAATTAAACTCTTGAATTAATTTACATTTATATTTCAACTATCTTCATGTACTTCCCCAGTGCTCCCAATCCCGCCCATTTAAAATTCGTAAAATTTACTGTATCTGTTCAAAATTTAAAGTATCTAGGCCTAGTAGTTTTAGGAGTCAGAACAAAATCTTTTATGAATACATATTGAACAATGTTATTTCTATTTAACACATTTTATATACAAGGGATAAAGAGGAAAGTACATGACGCGATTTAAGGGCTTAACGTGTTGTTGTCATGGAAACGGCTGCGTGCTTTCGATAACACCGCAGATCACGAAAATGCCTTTCTAAATTATTCGTGAGTTCTGTTTGTTATGTATGTTTTATACCTACATTTGAAAATAATCCAATCTGGATCCAACCTACAGTCCTACATACAGGCTCTAGAAAGAGACCTAAATTTTGTTCCATCCCTGAATGAAAGGCGAAAAACTTTACTCAGATTTTTGATGAGTGCATAAGCCCTAACATTAAAGATAACTGCTCTAAAAGTTTAAAAACATTGTTGTTAAACACCAAAATACACATTACATAAAACTAAAGAGTAGGTTCTAATACACTAACTTAGATGCATTCTTAGAAAAATATTATCACGCTTGACGGAAGTTTTTTGAAAAGAGGAAACATTATTTACCGTACTTACCCAATTTGATAAGGATTTATTAAACATCATGGTAAAAGCACTTAGAATAATTACTCAAATATTTAGCTGATGAAAAAGGACAAGAGCATAAAATAAAAAAGAGTTCGAGCTATGAATAATGTATGATCTCTTCATCTAATAATTTCATTGGTGCTATTAAACTTTAAAGTACAGCTAAGCTTGGTCATTTTGTCACGGTTCAATTTTAGTACAGCTCATTCAATTTCTGTGGATTAAATATAATACACAGAAATCAAACGCTGTGTATAAGATTTCAAATTATTGTATATTAATTTCATTTAATATAAAATATTTGTCATACATCCCATTCCATCGGAAGCACAGTTTCTACTTATCTCAGCGGGATTATAAGTCGTATTCTATTGAATAATAAATTTACTATTTTAAACTAACTTCTTACGCTAGACAGGAAATAGTCGGTAATTAAATCTACATAATGTGACTTTTCAAGCAATTCAAACTTTGACAAACAGACAGTTAACAAATCCTCCTCTGACTCTAAAACACCTTGAGCTTAAAACAGCCTTGTGTGGGTTGAAGGGTAAACTAATATTAGAAGGAATGATTCCGAAATATTAGTAGGTGAAGTCTAATGTAATAATAGTATCGTTAAATGATAAAATCAAAATTAACAAAACATGACCAATATATTCAAAATGCACAGAAACAAACCTAGTAAATTTCACGAGTATACTCAACATGTTACCATTTAACTGACCTTGTCTACTTGTTAATTAAAACTTTAAGTCAAATGTAAAACGCAAGATATAGCGCTAGCTGTATTGTGGGAACTTTTCATGAAAATATTGAAGCTCACTGAGGGTGGTGAAATGTTTTCAGTGTTAACCTTATAACAGCTGACACCTGTCAATCACTTTTGCGACACAAAAGTCAAGATTGTTTGTTCTTTATAACTCATGGCAGAGACATATATTTCTTAAAATATGATAGTCTGCAGATTTTCAGTAAGTGGTATGATTAATGTATACCTTTAACTAAAATAGGTGTATTTTTAGACAAGCCTTCAGAGTATAGTGGTCTTAATGTTGCTTGTTTATACTCGTACACATGTATGTTTAAGTGTTTAAAAAAACTTGTTTTTGTGAAGGAAACTTAAATTTGTTTAAATTTTGTGGGACAATGCAAGCATATGATTAAATTAAAACAAAGAAATACAAAACGTTAATGTTTATTTTGTCCAAGAGTTGGTAAGATGTCTAGATTTTACTTTGGGTATTAGTTGGTAGGATTTAATTGGTCTTTTAAAGTCAATCCTTAACCTCAAGAAGCAAAAGCAGTTATTTGGTTTTGAAACAAGACCTGAACATATGTTCTAAGGACCAGTCTATATTTCCCGGTCATGGATCTGGTCTCAC
>CM032063.1:27528348-27544454 GCA_018831715.1 Matsumurasca onukii
ATCTTCGTTCACTTTGAGGTGTTATTGATTTCCTTTGACTAGTTTGAGAATCACTGCATACGACCACCATTCTCTTGTGTGTTCATTTGGACATTAGTTTAAACTGCGAAATAGTAACTTACCGCTTATTATTATAAGAAATAAAATTACTGTGTTTGGCAATAAACATCTTACAAGGTATATTATACATCTATATATATAAAAGAAAGTGTCCTGACTGACTGACTGACTCATAATCAGACCACAGCCAAAACTACTGGGCCTAACGAGTTGAAACTTTGCACACCTGTTTGTGGTAGCCCAAAACCACCCACTAAGAAACGGTTTTGTAAAATTCCTATTTTAGGGTAGTTTTGAGGGGTGAAATTAAGCAAAAATGGGCCGTGTACGTCTTCACTATTTGTCCGCTAGCGCCTAAACGAGTGATCCGATCTTCAATCTGATGAAAAATCGTTAGTGTGGCATGAAATTATCTACAAGTTTTATATAAACATTTTTTGTATCTCTCTTAGTTTACCAGTCAACGAGCAAAACGTAAAAAAGCTGGTCACTTGGCCCAGTTTCCCCCGCGCCGCGCCCCACCATATCGACCCCCTCTTCTATCCAGTTGCTGCCTATGTGTAGGTAGAATTTCAGATATTGATGTCCTGTTAATCTCCTTTTAGGCCTTGCAGAATACTTTATTCATTCTACGTTTATTCAGACTAATATACTTACCTGTCCTGCATGTTGAAAGAGTTGTATTACTGTTCTAGAATACAGTACAGTTATAGGTTCGAATTCTTGAATACTGCAACTGTACTGTACTTCAATACGGCAAAAATAAGTAATTTCGAATTCTAAAGATGTATCGAATGATTATTGGTGGTTTCTACTTGCCGAAATAAAAGTATAAGCATAGGTAAAGGATGCTGGTGTCAAATTTAAAAAAATGTCCATATCGATGACTGATTATATTAAAGTAAAACAGTTTTACGACAGTTTGACGAGATACGAGTCAACTTATTGGCAACAGCAAATAGTTTAAAAGTTAGTTTCAATTGAATTTTCTAGATTATATTATAATTAGTGGGTTTACCTAATTTTATGGAACACTTGCGCCGAGCCTAACCTAATACTTAAAATAGAAAACTATCAATTTTACGATGAGAGAATTCACACCAGAATGAACACCAACTACCTAATTTGTTACTTAAACGGGTAGTAGCAACAGGTCTCAAGGACCAAAAATTTTATTTGCTAACTTTTAATAATGTGTTGGTTACACTGCGCTGTGTGTGTTACAAATGCTTGGTAGCTATTGAGGATTTGGATCTGGAAAACTATTCCAGACCAACTGTGCGAAATTGTCAACAGTATGGAAAGCTTAATCGAGCGAATTTATCCAAACATCTGCAATATTTCACCAGATGACTCTTCGAGGGCTATGTGAGAGAGCAATCCATACCTCTACAAACGACACAGCAAATACCATTAATGCAGCTTTACTAGATCAGCTGCCGACCCATAGAATGAGGTACGATTCATTTGATTCAGTAATCGAAGTCGATGATGCTGTGCATTCGGTTGAAGTTTTGCACTCTCATTCCACCTGGTAAACCTGCACATACTCTCTACCTCAAGGTTGAGGCACCTATCATGTTACTCAGAAATTTAAACCCTAAACTGAGTACGGAACAAGGCTGCAGGTAAAAGTCCTTCATAAGTATGTTATCAAAGCCACCATCTTCACAGGCATAGGCCAAGGAGAAACCGTATTTATTCCTGGCATTCCTCTGATTCCGTCAGACTACCCTTTCCAGTTTAAAGGTCTGCATTTTCCTGTAAGAGTCTGCTACGCCATGACTATTAGCAAAGCTCAGGGACAGAGTTTGAAAGTGATGGCTGGCGTTGGTCTGAGAAGTAATTGTTTCTCTGTGGCCAATTGTGTGGCCTGTTCTAGAGTCAGCTCTTCTGCCAGCCTGACAATTTTACAGCCGGAGAAAAGACAAAAATATAGTCTACAGAGAAGTCCTTAGCACCTAGCTTGGTAGTAGGCGAGGAAACCACCTAACAAACTCCTGTAGAATGATATCCAGGCAGCAGGCGAGGGATCTGCGTAAACAAAACTCCACGTAGATCTAGGGTAGGCGGGGATCTGCGCAAACAAAACCCCGTAGATATCAGGCAGTAGGCAGGGGATCTGCGCAAAACAAACTCCCAGATGATCTAGGCAGTAGGCAGGGGATCTGCCCAAACAAAACCCTGTATATCTAGGTAGTAAGGGGATCTGCGCAAACAAAACTCCCCAGTTGATCTAGGCAGGCAGGGATCTGCCCAACAAAACTCCCCTGCAGATCTAGGCAGTAGGAGGGGATCTGCCCAAACAAAACTCCGTAAATATAGGCAGTAGGCTGGGGATCTGCCCTTACAAAACTCCCGTAGATCTAGGCAGTAGGCGGGATCTGCCCTTACAAAACTCCCCATAGAATGATATCTAGGCAGTAGGCGAGGGGATCTGCCCCAAAAGTGATATCTAGGCAGTAGACGAGGGGATCTGCCCTACAAAACTCCCGCAGAATGATATCTAGACAGTAGGCGAGGGATCTTCCTAAAACAAACCTTGCAGAATGATATCTATACATCAGTAGACGAGGGAATCTGTGCAAACAAACTCTCCTGTAATATAGGCAGTAGACAGGGGATTCGTCTCCCTACAAAACTCCCCGCAGATTCATAGGCAGGTAGGCGGGGATCTGCCCTACAAAACTCCCATAGAATGATATCTAGGCAGTAGTACGAGGGGATCTGTTTAAACAAAACTCCCGCATAGTGATATCCAGGCAGTAGACGAGGGGATCTGCTTACAAAACTCCCCGTAGAATGATATCTAGAGTAGGCGAGGGATCTGCGTAAACAAACTCCTGCAGAATGATATCTATACACAGTAGACGAGGGAATCTGCGTAAACAAAACTCCCTTCGATGCACTAGGCAGTAGGCGAGGGATCTGCGTAAACAAAATCCCGCAGAATGATATCTAGAGTAGGCGAGGGGATCTGCGTAAAAACTTCCTGGATATATCTAGGCAGTAGACGAGGGGATCTGCCCCAAAACCCCGTAGAATGATATCAGGATCTGTAGGCGAGGGGATCTGCGTAAACAAACTCCCTTGCAGAATGATATCTATACACAGGTAGACGAGGGAATCTGCAAACAAAACTCCCGCAATTCTAGGGTAGTAGACGAGGGGATCTGCGTAAAACAAATTTCGAAGAATGATATCTAGACAGTAGACGAGGGATGCTTAAAAACTCCCCGTACAATATATAGGTGCAGAGTCGAGGGGATCTGCCCTTACAAAACTCCCCCGTAGAATGATAATCTAGACAGTAGGCGAGGGGATCTGCAAACAAAACTCTTTGCAGAATGATATCTAGACAGTGTGACGAAGGAGGTATGCGGTAAACAAACTCCCCTGTACATATAGGCAGTAGTCGAGGGGATCTGCCCTTACAAAACTCCCCGTAGAATCTCTAGACAGTAGGCGAGGGGATCTGCGTAAAAACTCCCCGTACATCTAGGCAGTAGACGAGGGGATCTTGCCCTTCAAACCCCCGTAGAATGTGAGGATATCTAGACAGAGCGAGGGATCTGCCTAAACAAAACTCCCCTTTAGAATGATATCCAGACAATAGCGAGGGGATCTGCGTAAACAAAAATAACAGCATTGTGGGATATCCAGGCAGTAGACGAGGGGATTCGCGTAAAAACTCCCCGCAGAATGATATCCAGACAGTAGGCGAGGATCTGCGTAAACAAAACTCCCCGCAGAATGATATCTAGACACAGGACGAGGGATGTGTGTAAAGAAAACTCCCCGTACATCTATAGGGTAGTAGACGAGGGGATCTGCCCATAAAACCCCGTAGATATAGGCAGTAGGCGAGAGGATCTGCGTAAACAAATACCCCATGGGAAACTAACACGGATTCCCATGGTGTTTCCTGGTCATTCTAAAACTGTGTAAATTTCATTGTTGATAAGTAAAATATTACAAGAATATTGTAATCTGATCGATCATTGTAGTCAAGATACTTGAACTTATTTTATCCGTGGCGAAGCACGGGTACACAGCTAGTTTACGTTATAAAACATATTGTGTTTATTCAATGATCTTTTACCTAAATTCTATAGAACATCCTCTCAACTACCAAATCAGTTGTAGTAATGTACATTTTTAAGTAAATGTATCAAGTAGCTTGCATTTGACAATTCCCTACCTTACCAAGTTTAACTATTTATTTAAAGACCATAATTTAATGATCATTATTTGGAATTTACTATAATTAACCAATTTTTACAATTAAAATGCATTAATCCTAAAAACTTAAAAACGTTAAACTTGTAACCTTTCTACTTTAGCCTAATCTGTGGTTGTGACGTAAAATTACTGTGACTTAGCTACAAAATGAGGCCTTGTATATTTTAGTACCTTCTTACATTATATTTTATTCTTAAATAAAATAATAACTTTAAACATATTGTGTTTGTTTAACTTTATTTACTATTGAGTTCTATCGAACATCCTTTCTACCACCAAATCAGTTGTGGTATTATTATTAAGTTGTTTTATTGGTTCATTTGGATTTCAAATTTCTTCAAATAATAATTTAATTGTGAATTTTTGAAAAAAGAAACGTACGGTAATTAGCTTTAAACGATAAAATTCAATGAAATTTTAACAGTCTATGTTCATATGATTATGAACACGTAGCCCAAGCAACACTGTGAATCTTAGCCAATTTCAATAAACCCAACAGTTTTATTATCTACTGAAATTATACAAAATTATTTTATATATTGTAATGTATTTGTAATTTATTTTTTAATTTGTCTTATGTATTTACTTTATGGTTTTGTATACAAACAAATAGCAGCTGTTAATATTTGTATTTGTTATGACATGAGAAAGTTGTTTACTGTCTGTATCCTACCCAACCTAGGCTAGTTAGTTTTTAACTAGTTTAGAAACTAGTTAAAACTAATTTCTGCCCAAAGGTTTTTAAAAATATTTCTTTTCTCAAAGCTAAGGTGGGATATTAAAAACTCATCCTGTACATACAATTGCTATTGAATGTATAAAAATAGAACCATTATTGAAGGGAAAAGTTAAAAGAACTACATGGTCTAAGTAATAGTGGGATTTATATGTCTGATATTGCTGATAGACTCCTCGTCTGAGAAAGATTGTGTATCTAACCTCTGTCACAAATAATGATCTTACTTGTTGACAACTGAGCTGCATCATTTGCAACAAAAAAGTAAAATGTGGTTCAGTTTAATCATTTACTAGTTCATCTGTTGAATATTTTCACCAACATTTAAGAAAGAATAATATCATATTTTTATCTCTTTATAAGAATCTCACAAGGTTGTGTTTTGATCGCTTAAAAATTCACCCGTGACTTAGTTAAACAGTACTCAGTAAAAACAGTGAGTGTAACTACAATCGTATTAAGCTGTAAATAGTTTTGAAACAAATTGTGTTGTTTGCTCCTTCAAATACACGTTTTTATTTTAATCGTATTTTCCAACTATGTGAGGTTTATTCCTGAACTCTCTTTACAGCGGAGGTTCAAATACGTGTGTTCGACGAGGACCCGTGGCGTGCTCCTATAATCCAGCTTCATGGAGGTCAGGTTAAGAGGATGATATAAGTCTAAAAGCGGCTCAGATAGTCTCAGTGATCATCTGATGATACCCGCATCAACTCCCACCATCGTTTTGACATATCAGGCCATCACCTGCGTGGTTCGGAAGTCACGTTAAGCCGTTGGTCCTTTTTATTTCCATTGGTTATTGGCTATTAATTAATGATTCATTCTAAGGAAGAGTCTGCCGTAATTCGTAAATATAAGAATATCATATTAACCATCCATATTTCTGAAAGGCAATTAAATTTTACCCCACTTGTGTCTTCAAAACCTTGATAAGTTGTATAGCTGGCTTTATAAATGTTTATAAAGTCAAACAAAGAAAAGTTTTCATAAAAATTTTGAATAAAATATGTTTTCCTCAGCAGATAAAGATTCCATAAAATGATACCAAGTTGTTGAAATTTAATTTACATCGAAATAGTGTATTTTAAGCCCTAGTACTTCAAAATAGTGTTTTTACAGCTCAAGATATGCCGCAAATACAGGGATTTTAGATTTTTTGAGTTTTTTGTTTTATATAGAAGTCTGATTTGCTAAAATATTTTTATATAACCACTGCCGGTAACCCCTACAAACAAAACAAACCGCGTTTAAAACGGTAGCCGCAAAAAAGTTATGTACAAACATACAAGAAAAGTCTCAAGTCGAATGTGTAACCTCCTCCTCGTAGGAAGTCGGTTAAAAACAACACGAGGTTTCAGTGGTAATGGAAAATCAACCTTGTTATCAAATAAAATCTAACCTAAATCATATATTTTTATCACAACTACTAAAATATTCATTAATTTATATGCATAACATATATGCAGAATGACCAAAACAAACGGTGCTGAATAGTTTGATATTAAACGTAGAACGTTCTTTAAAATATTTTAAAACGGCTGTTTAAACGTTATTACTAAAAAAAGCAGCACCTGATGTAGTAATTGCACAAGTTCTTCATGAGCTTAACCGCGTAAAGCTTTATTCATGGAGAGAGAACCCAAACTGCAAAACATCGTATACAGGAAAATATAACAATAGAGTTAGGGAGAGCTCTCAAAGGAAACAAGATAGCTTATTAGCTAGTTGCAGCAAGTGGACAGAGACAAAACAGCTGTTGACAGAAAAGACAATAAATGCTTTGTTTTGTCTTCCCGCAGAGTTGCCAACCTGCTTGCTTTGCAAACCATTATTACTCAGGACTCAGTTTGTATTGTATTAAATGCATAAACAAACCGTTTAGATTGTCTCAAAAAACTTAGCCGACGCGTTTCCGTGAACTCTAGCAATTTACTGTAACGGGAAATAATTCACCAGAAAGTGTCCTTTGAGAGAAATGTTTCCCATTTAAAAACTTAACAAACTGTGTGGTTCCGTTTTATTAAGTGTACTGGTTTTGTTCAACGACGTGTCCTTCTCTTTGGCGAAAGAAATGAATAGCACCATGTCCCAAATGGAAAATTGCTTAAAATTATCGCTGAGAGATAAAAATGTGTAAAGATTGGCATAAATAGTATACTTCTGAACCTCAAAAAATGTACTGAAGGCAGATGTTTATCACTCTATGCAATAAAAAAATCCAGTACTATCACCACATAAAGTATAAAAGATAACGTTTGCTCTCTTTAACGAGGTGAATAGGACTAAAAAGTCATCTCTACTATTCAACTTCAACCTTGACCTAGCGTTACCGTAAAGTCACTGGACAAAATGTTGGTGGTGACTGCGGGGATCGAACCCACGCCATTGAGTGATCAACTTCGAGTCGCGCACGATACCGATCCATTGTGTCCACCTGTACACTACATGTCACAAGTATGATAAATCACACGAATGCACAGTACATTACAAACAAATTTATAACTAACTTGTATTATTTTTTACTTTATAATTTTATAGTATAGTTACAATTTAGGCCTACAAACATATTGATCTTTGGACTTAATATAAATTAATGTTTCGACAAGGAGCATCAGCAGCTCGTGAGTGGCTATAGTGCAACACAATTATGGCTTCTTCTTATTTCTTAAATACAACAGTCCTCAAAATATAAAGTAAAACGCCGAGTTAAAGTTTTGTAAACTGGATTTAAATAATCCTCCTTATGGCTGATAAAGCTTGTTTTAGAAGCACCGCTGGGAAAGATGAAAGACAGCCTGAACCTCATTTGATCCGGAGAGACCTCCCGAAGTTACTTTATTGCCAGACCTTTTATAACTCATTTTGTTCTTCTACCTGAGGAAGACCTTTTCGCAAATATATAATACATTATTTCTTCAGCTGCTAGAAAATATTTCTTGTAAAAGTTTAAATGGTGTAGTAAATTAAATGGTATGATGATACAAATGTTAATTGGTGTTATATTGAAGAAATTTGCATGTCATTTTGAAACGTTAAAAGTGAGAATATGTTATTTTTCCTATATTTTAAGGATAAAGGTTTATTTCCTCAGCTCATAATACATCATTCTTAACTATACAATAATCGAAAATTATGCATTGTATTAATATTATTAAAAATTCCAGTTGGTTGCTTGTTCCTTCTACTTCCACAAAATGTAAAATACATACCGACTACAAAGGTATTTACGTGTTGAAAAGATTTCATTACGCCCCAAAAATCTACACTTCCTTTTTTCAAAAATTTAAAACTATTTCAAAGCCCTCCTATAGGTTTAGTTTTTTACGCACGCTTATTCTTATTGTATAATATCCCACATAGGTATTTCTAATCTGGTATTTGAATTTTCTGTCTATTTGTGTTGAGTTTAATCGTTAACAACCTTAATCTCTCTTTTAATTATTCTAAAAGTACTTAAGAGTTCTGACTATATGTTGTACCACTGATCCAAAATGTATGGTATAATATTTTGATGGAAAACCATGATTTTTCAAAATTCTTTTGTCTAAGCTTGATTAAAGAACCCTATATAATCTGACGTAAGAGTATAAACAACTATGTGGGATTTAGTACTGTCAAACACAGTATTATCTTCAGCTTATTTCTTTAAGTTGTGTATTTTAACTTTATGAACATTTAATTTTTTTACCTTATTTCCAAATATATTGACAAATTCACCAATTGAATCCTCTTACTGTAGTTTTGTACAGTTATTAAATTCTACTATATAAGTTACAATTATTTTAAAATATCTAAAATTGTAATTGTTATTAAATGTAAATAATTGTAATTACGAGTAGTGTTTTGAAAGTACGCAAAACGAAAACTATGTAGTGTAACATTGTAATCATGCACAATAATCTATGAAAACTCAGAGTTAAACAGGATAACTCATTAAAATTCTTAAATATCTGTTGTTTAAAATGTTATTTAAATAACGCAGCTATTATTGAACACTTATTAAATTGGTCTGGCTATTATTATTCAAATATTATTATTATTGTATCATTATGATTATTTCTAGGATCTAAGGCTTTCAGTTTACACCACGTCACAGTTGAAATTAAGTTACTGCTGTGGAGAGACATCCTCAGTAGCTGGTAATGCTTAAAGATATTTTTTTTATATACCTACCAATATACACGTCGCTTTAAAAAAACCTATGCACGCGTATTTTAACCTACGCGCATGCCAGTTTTTACAAAAGAATTTACAGAAATATAAAAGAACTAGACGAAATTCTAAGAAGATTGTTAGAATAAATGGGATAAGAAGCAGGTAATCTTCAGGCGTGTAACAATACCTCCCCTGCCCTTAAAAGCTTCAACCCCTCCCCACTTGTTCATCTCCCCGCACCAGCGTTACACCAGTCCAATGTCAATACTCACTTTCAGTTAACCGTTGTTACCCTTTACTTTACCCTCAACTAACAACGTGCTCAGCTGTTGTCTGATTTAACATTGTTTTGAAACATAATTTGGTATCGTCATTTCTAAACGAAACAGAGCATAGTCAAACTGTTATAAATAACGTAGTGTTGTTTTAAAGCTCTACTGTCCTTTTACTTTTACCTTACATTTCATCACGTACTACAGAGTTTCCTGTGCGTTTTACCTTATCTACAAAGCTGAACCGCGCGGCAGCCAGAGCTGGCTCATAGACATAGAATGACAAGAGGGCTTTTTTTAAAGATTGGTGTATAATATTTTTATGTTATAACACCTGGTATGTTTTATGTATGTATCTCCATGGTAACGTGATGTTGTTTGATTATTACTTAACAGTTAATATAAGCAGAACGTCTAGTACACTGGTGGCAGCGCGTTCACCTAAGAACAGCCCATCATGTCTTTCCAAAGTTTACTCTGCACCGAACCGATAAATAATATTAAATATATTTCTTAAAGCCAGAGCCATAGTAAAACTTAGGTTATTAGGGCTGGTGTCGACAGTTGGAAACCACAAAGTTCAAGATTTGAGAGCAATACTGTTCAATTGAACGGGGAAAATTATCTCCGAGAAAACTTTGGTACTTGAGGTCTATGATATCATCGATTTTAAACACTTTTCATGAAGCAAAACTTACTTTTCATCTGTGTTTTTATTTCTTTTATGTTTTCTTTTTTTTCTTTTTTTGGTATAACACTTAATTATAAACCGTTTAAACTCTTAAATAGTTTAACGCGTTTACAAAAATAATGCCTTTGAACATTTTATGTCAAGCTGAGAACTGATATTCACTATAAGACACTAAGTATCTATTGTTACTTTAGCACTTCATGCTATATTATACCATTTACCTTCGTTGTTAGCTGTGGACGGGTTTTGCTATTTGTTGTAGGTATAAGTTCTGATGTCAAGTCGTCTCATCTCATGTAAGAAATAAAACACGAAAAGACAAAATGGCGGCTGTACAAATAACGATGAGTTTTAAAACGATTTTGTGCTTCATTTCTTCCTGAGCTGTTTTCCTTAAAAGCATCGACGGAAGTTTTGAAACGCCCTGTATAATAAAACCATAACAACAAAGTTGTATTGGTTTTCTTTACCGTCTGAACGTCAGCATTTTACGTATTGATGTTCAAAGAAGGGTTAGCCTACATAACCATTACCCACTTTGTGCCCTCATTCGTTGTTTGTTTATATCGAGGGTTACGTCTTCCAGTCTTCTTTATATAACTTGTTTGCTTGGAAGTTGAATTACCATATCTCCATTACGTGTACAAAACATGCCACCTTTCAATCACTACCTCCTTAATGCCTTTTATACTTACAATTTTAGTGGCAGTTAATAATATCAATAACTGTAATTGCTATTATACTGTAGAAGTTAAGTAGCCCCGAATATATATGAGACATTAAAAATAATATTTATGTTTTATATTTAAGTTTTCTGTAAACATCTACGGCTAGGAGCCGAGGTCATTCCACTATGTGTTCTCCTGCTTCGATTGGGAGAAAAATAGTTCAACACCGGACATGTTTTGATTTTGGGAGTAGAGGATTCAAAATTATATTAAACCCCATTGTTTGACCCCTCATTCTGTTCATTGCTAGTATACAGAAACAAAACATAAATAAACTCATACAGTAACCCAAATACAATGCAATATAATGCTTCAGCAGATGTACAACCCATTAAAAACCATTATAGTTAAATAGTACCTTACTACAAAGTTTCTTGACACTTTCAAACCAATCATCAAATTTACCATTATCCTCCCATGGTAACCAAAGAGTTGGTCGCCATTAATAATTGCCAATACGCTTATTTTTACAACGTCTACTTCAAGAAATTTTAGATTTTGTTTAAAGGCAACACGGTATCTCCTTATTTCTAATATTTTACAAAGTGCTAATAATTCTAACCTCAAATATATAACGTAAACATGAACCTTGAAATTGTTGAAGCTCTTACAAAAAGTTATAACACACAAGTCTCTACAACAAACAAGAAGCAAAGATACTCATGAGATTGTAACGGAGCCAGATTAGAACAGTGCTGAGTAAATTACAATAAGAAAAAGGCGGAAGTGTAATCTAATAACACTGACCTGTTTGTGTAATACAGTGCTTACCCTTCCTATAAACCTTTCTCTAATTTTACTATCACTTTGTATATATGAAATACCTCTTTATAGCAGTAGATTAACGGGGTTTTAAATAAAATGTAGTTGCCTTAAGCTGGTTCAGTGGCCATTTTGACAATGTAAGCCTCTCTGTGAAAGGGGTGTATATCAAACTTAAGTATCAACAGAATGTATGAACAAAAAAAATTGAAAATCGTGTGTTAGCATGAAAAGTTAATATACTAAATAACTAATCTATACTACTAGTATTGTTAGTTTCCTGAGTTGAGATCTCAGAATCTGGCTGGGGCAATGTTTTTGTTAGAAAAGGTCCTTAGTGTGGAGGGTGGGGGAAACGAATAAAATTATATCGATTTTTTTGTTTTATGGGCTTTGAGGTCCCTGATTCCCCATGTTATATTTCTTTTCAGTAAATATTTATTAGAAATATCAACGGACTTCTTTTGAAACTGTTAGTTGTATACCATTAACCCAAAGACCCCTACTGATTTTGGGGTTCGGGGCACACATATGGATTTGGATTTGGGGTTAAAGG
Organism: Matsumurasca onukii; assembly: GCA_018831715.1. NCBI lineage: Eukaryota > Metazoa > Arthropoda > Insecta > Hemiptera > Cicadellidae > Matsumurasca > Matsumurasca onukii. The sequence continues at coordinate 27,540,554 of CM032063.1, forward strand.
TTTTTACTAAATAAATTAAAGGACATAAATATTTTGGACCAAACCGGGTTTCTTTGATCCTCACTTGCCGAGCGATTATGCTGACGACTACACCATCCGGCCCAACTAACTATTAATAAACATTCAGATTTAAGCACAGACAAATGAATTCTATTTAGTCTATTGATTTAAGTTTAATATTACGCCTTGAAGGTATATAACTTGTTGGGCCGGACAAATATAGTGGTCAGCATAATCGCACGGCAAGCGATAGACCCGATCGAAATTCCGGTTCGGTCCAAACACTTATGTTTTCAAATTTCTTAAGTAATAATTGTATTATCAATTGACACAACGAAAAATATTTCAACGAGCTTTTTCCGTTTCTTGCTCAAGGTCTTCCCAATCTGTCGCACGCACATCGTTACAATTACTTTACTCTTTCATTATCAGTGAATTTAAATAACTTGAACTGCTTGTAAGTTTATGGAACATAAAACTTGCTGGAACTCGATATCAGAGCTTGACAAAGTGATACAATTAAGAGCACCGAGGAGGGGAGGCTCTGAGGGATGATCCTGTTTAATCCCACTAAGCAAGCGTTCATCATCCCAAGATCTGCAGTCTGATCTAGGCTCCTGCCTTCTTGAACACCAGCTAATGACAAACATGCACACATGTGGAAAATGGAGAGTTTATTCTTTCTGTAGGAACGGTTACGCGTATATGTGTGTTACACGAGACTGTGTGGCCATAAAATTAGAGAGGAATACATCCATTTTAAATGTAAATTATTGTTTAGTATTTTATTAGTTAATGTTTATAAACTCCACGTAATAGTAGTCCTCCGTTTATCTGTTTGTATCTGTTTGGTAGGGGATCGAGTTTCCTTATTCTCTTCACAAGACCGAAACGGATTTATTAACTTGTGGGTTGATAAACTTCATTATTATGTCAGTTTGGCAGGCCTCCCTAATCTTCTATTGTTGGGAACGGCTAGTTCCATGCTCGAATCGTTGTTTAGGTAAACTTTAGCTCTAAGCCGTTTCCAACTACAAAATTAGCTGCACAGACTTATAGCGAGTTAGAAACAGCCTTGTACATCAATAGTTTTTCAAAAAGAAATATCAAGCCGACATAATAATGACCAGAAATCGAATAAGTGACCAATGAAATGTTAGACTCAAAGGTGTAATGTATGGTTATAAAGGACTCATCGATCAGTCATGGTTAACCTCAGATTGCTTGTATATAACATAAACTATTATACACACACCTTAGCAATAAAATAATTCTTTTTTAGAGAATATCTAGATTTCATATTCGTAAATCCATCCTAAAATTATGATGAATAAACTTGACCTCCTGACACAGAACTGAGCATGGACATACGAATCCGAAATCTAGATATTCTTAAACAAGAATTATTCGATCGTCAAGGTGATTGATAATAATATATCAATGACTCATCGATATTGTCAAATAGCCACTCTATAAATAGATGCTCCAGTGTCCTGAACTGTGTAAATAATCAGTTTATAAGTATAACAAACAGTAAACAAGCACTACGGGACAACTCTTTGAAACTGCATACGACCCCAACCTAAATTATCTCTGAGTAATTATTGCAGTAGTTCTCGTAAACTTACCTTTGAGGGACAAAATTGTTTTAGGTCAACTTCAACATTGACTAATTAATTGCCGGACAGACTTTCCTGAACTAGAGGAAACCCAACACAAATTGTGTTTACGCCTCCAGAGCCAACAAAAGGTTAATAGACAATTTTCCCCACAGCAACGCTATTAGAATACAGATTGCTCTCTGTAAATTGAATGGCGAAGTTAGATTGTATTTTAGCCTAGGGAACTGAAGTTTCACCCTAAATTATAGTTTACTAATGCCCATGCGAATCACCACAACTGCAGTAACCTTCCCATCTACTGTTTCCTGTACAATACTTGTTTTTAAATGTTGTTTGCTTTTGTTGGTGACATTTAAACTTCCGAACATTCAATCTATGGTGTACACTATTTGTGTTAAGCATATGATTTTCATGATCTCAAAGTTAAACAAAATTTAAATTTGAATAATGCATTTGACTGTTACATGCAGTTAATGCATTACAGTTAACTCAAAGTGTCCCTAGTGACTTCAAACCTGAAACTCAAAAACACTAATTACCCCACAAATAACTGTCTACCATAAAACCATTAAAAATCTATAAGACTTCCTATTCGCATAGTTCTACTCTTTACAGTTAACTCAAAGTGTCCCTTGTGACTTCAAACCCAAAACTCAAAAACACTAATTACCCCACAATAAATAACTGTCTACCATAAACCATTAAAAATCTATAAGACTCTATTCGCATAGTTCTACTTTTTACAGTTAACTCAAAGTGTCCTTGGGACTTCAAACCTAAACTAAAAAAAACACTAATTACCCCACAAAATAACTGTTCACTATAAAACCATTACAAATCTATAAGACTTCCTATTCGCATAGTTCTACTCTTTGATTGGTATAATTATAATAAAGGTTTTAACATTAATACCGGGTTGTTATACTTGAAAACATGATAAAAAACGCTATGTATGTGTTAGAAACATTAGCCATTTATTTTTGTGTAATCAATTCAGTTCAAGAACTTCTCTGTGTTATGGTTGCATTGAACCTCTGAGAACTAACAATTGTTTTACCTACCATCCTAGTGTTTATACATATTCTGTTGCAACAACCAATGACAAAAGTGTAATAAGGTTTCCTCGTGGACCAACACGGAAAGATGTCACGTTGTGGATATACGCCTCTGCTGAATATTCATCCACTTGACATTGTTTTTTTCACAGCATTCCATTCAACAATTTCACAGTTTGTTCTCTTGTTTATAACACTCACTGAGAGATGTCACATTGTATTATGCAGGATAAGTCACAGCTACTGCCTGACTGTTGAATATTCATCCACTTGGACATTGTTTTCTCTCAGCATTCCATTACTTCTCAACAGTTTACAGTTTGCTCTTGTTTATAACACTCACTGAGAGATGTCACATTGTATTATGCAGGATAAGTCACAGCCGCGCTCTGACTGCTGAATATTCATCCACTTGGACATTGTTTCTCACAGCATTCCATTCAACAGTTTCACAGTTTGTCTCCTCTTGTTTATAACACTCACTGAGATGTCACATTGTATTATGCAGGATAAGTCACAGCCGCGCTCTGACTGCTGAATATTCATCCACTTGACATTGCTTTCTCACAGCATTCCATTCAACAATTTCACAGTTTGTCTCCTCTTGTTTATAACACCTCACTGAGAGATGTCACATTGTATTATGCAGGATAAGTCACAGCCGCGCTCTGACTGTTGAATATTCATCCACTTGGACATTGTTTTCTCACAGCATTCCATTCAACAAGTTTCACAGTTTGTTCCTCTTGTTTATAATACTCACTGAGAGATGTCACATTGTATTATGCAGGATAAGTCACAGCCGCGCTCTGACTGTTGAATATTCATCCACTTGGACATTGTTTTCTCACAGCATTCATACAACAGTTTCACAAGTTTGTCTCCTCTTGTTTATAACACTCACTGAGAGATGTCACATTGTATTATGCAGAGCTGTTCACAGCCGCGCTCTGACTGTTGAATATTCATCCACTTGGACATTGTTTTTTCTTCACAGCATTATACAACAGTTTCACAGTTTGTCTCCTCTTGTTTATAACACTCACTGAGAGATGTCACATTGTATTATGCAGGATAAGTCACAGCCGCGCTCTGACTGTTGAATATTCATCCACTTGGACATTGTTTTCACAGCATTCCATACAACAGTTTCACAGTTTGTCTCCTCTTGTTTATAACACTCACTGAGAGATGTCACATTGTATTATGCAGGATAAGTCACAG